>WNWK01000354.1:376101-498601 GCA_009830355.1 Cherax destructor
AAAAAGAAAGAAGAAAAGAAAATAAAAATAAAAAAGAATAAAAAAGGGGAACGTGGAGGAATAGGTCCTAGGAGGAATGAAAGGGAGCGCAAATCCTCCGTGCCCAAGAGGACCTCAACACCGCAAGTAGTGCAGATGCTGCATGGAACCCGTGCCATACCCTACCCTTCACGCCAGTAAACCAGCAATCCGGGATAGCAACTCACATCCACCGAGCCATCTCGGCGGACAAAGAGAGGGCGGCCGGATATCCGCCACAAAGCATACCGCCTTCGGCCACCACCCCGGAATCGAAAGGTGGCCTCCAGAGATACACCGTCGCCCGAAAGATACCCAAAGCCACCCCCGGGTGACCGGAGGGATCGGGACATCCCAGGCGATCCAGATTCCACGGCAAACTACACCACCGCCAAGGACCTCAACAGAATGGGATGGACTACGATACCCTTCCCCTACCTAGGAACTAGAATGCCTGAGGAGAGAAGCTCCCAGGGTAAAACTGGGAAGGAAATAAGGGAGGGATGAGGAGGAGGAGGAGGAAAGGGAAAAGGGAGGATGGGGAGATGGGAAAAGGAGGGGGATTGGGGTAATTAGGTTCGGTCTGAGGAAGAAGACCAAAAGGTCCAATTCCTCAGACCGATAGCCTCTTTACCACGTCAAGGAGCCCCCCTTAAAGAGGAACAATCCACAAATAACCCGCACATAGAAGGGAGAAGGTTATGAAGACGTTTCGGTCCGACTTAAGACCATTTACAATACAAAAGCAACCAAGTGTTCCAGTAGGGTCACCGCCGAGCCTCCTGTTTGATATGCATCTCCTCACCAAGAAAGTGTTGCCCACCTGGACTCCAGTTCCACGTGCAGGCTCAACTTCCTGGCACTGTACTGCTCACCGTGCATGGTAAACACAGCCCTAATACTAAGAACCTTGTTCTTGCTTCTCTGTGTTAAGACTGGAAAAGCTATTCGTGGCAAACATTCTCTTAAGGAATGTTTTGAACTGTAAGTGTCCTTATCTGCACATAGGGCAGCATTTAGTTTACCCTGTGTGTGTCATGGCCTTCCCTAGGAAGCTGCAGCCCGCCCAGCAGCCATAAAAAAACAAGTGGTGGAAGGCAGTGATGGGATGAATGAGGTATGATCTAGGTGGTCAAGTGGTGAGCTAAGTTTAGTACTTGGGGTCACCACCAGACAGTGCGCCAGGTGTGAATGAATGGCGGCCAGTCCCTCGAGTTACAGAATGCAGGCTTCCACTGCTAGCTGGGAAAGGGGGAGGACTAAATGAAGAAAGGGTAGGGATGAAGGAGAGGAAAGATGAGGGGGGCGAAGGAGAGATGAAGTAGAGTGATTTCTTGCATTAAAATATTTATAATATAACCCTGAGGCAATATATTAATAATGGAAGAGGTTAAAAATATGACTATAAAGAGTAACACAGGCATCACTACGTTACTATGTCACATGATTATATGTTCTAACCAGTACGTGACTACATGGGTCGAGTCCTAGCTCCTAGCCTAGCCCCTTTACAGTGTTTGATTTTATTGGGTTAGTGTTTATTTAAGTCTCATATATAATCTTAGCCTAGGTTAATTTCTACACAAGTTACTATAGTATAGAATTGTAAAAATATAAACTTGTACACTGAAACTTAATAAAAACGTACTTAGAGGAAGGATGGAGGGGAGGGAGGGGTGAAGGAGCATGTGGGAGGAGTAAAGAAGGCATAAGAAGGGGAGGGGTGACGACCTTGAGCGTGACACGTGAACTATGACACCACCAAATAAGCGTGAACACCAGACCCGAGTTGGTCACCACCCACGCTCCCCCCCAACACTTCACTCCTTCCCCCCACACCTCACTCCTTCCCCCTCACACCTCACTCATTCCCTTCACCCCTCTCTCCCACGTTCCCTTCACAAACCATTCCACTCCCTTAATTAACAATGTTAAGTCACAGCACAGTTGCTGTTGGGCTGGATGGACATAGGCAGTTAAGTTACCATGCAATTATAACTATTTCAAGCATATCATCATAAGATTGTGCTCCTGTATTGTTGTTTTTATAGTGTTCTACCACAAGGTTGTCACTGTACTTGTAGTGTTCCACCACAAGGTTGTCACTGTACTTGTAGTGTTCCACCACAAGGTTGTCACTGTAATTGTAGTGTTCCACCACAAGGTTGTCACTGCACTTGTAGTGTTCCACCACAAGGTTGTCACTGTACTTGTAGTGTTCCACCACAAGGTTGTCACTGTACTTGTTCTTGTAGTGTTCCACCACAAGGTTGTCACTGTACTTGTTCTTGTATGCCACCACAAGGTTGTCACTGTACTTGTTCTTGTAGTGTTCCACCACAAGGTTGTCACTGTACTTGTTCTT
This sequence comes from Cherax destructor, assembly GCA_009830355.1. NCBI lineage: Eukaryota > Metazoa > Arthropoda > Malacostraca > Decapoda > Parastacidae > Cherax > Cherax destructor. The sequence goes on from WNWK01000354.1 coordinate 378,485, forward strand.
GTAGTGTTCCACCACAAGGTTGTCACTGTACTTGTAGTGTTCCACCACAAGGTTGTCACTGTACTTGTTCTTGTAGTGTTCCACCACAAGGTTGTCACTGTACTTGTTCTTGTATCCACCACAAGGTTGTCACTGTACTTGTTCTTGTAGTGTTCCACCACAAGGTTGTCACTGTACTTGTTCTTGTAGTGTTCCACCACAAGGTTGTCACTGTACTTGTTCTTGTAGTGTTCCACCACAAGGTTGTCACTGTACTTGTTCTTGTAGTGTTCCACCACAAGGTTGTCACTGTACTTGTTGTTTTCACACTGAATAAGACCTACCTTATAAATATTCTTAATGCTTTGTGTTACAAACCCATGATTATTATAATCATGAGGAAGCACTAAACTCATAGGGGTCATACAGTACCTGGAAAATGGAAGGTAACCAGGTTTGATCCAAGGGTTGCATAGTTCCAGATCTGTGTTTGAAGAAACTACTTACCTCTAGTGGAACAAACTGTGTATACATTCTTACCAAACATTTATAAAATACATAGCTCAATGGTAGAGCATTTATCTCACAACATAAAGCACCCTGGAGAGGGTTTCAGGGGTCAGAGTCCCTGCGGCTCGGTACGAGGCCTAGTCTCAGACCGAGCCATGGGGGCGTTGACCACCAAAATGCTCTCCAGGTATACCCATGTTCAACCCCCAGGCAGAAACAGTTACAGGAGGGCACCACTTATACAGAAGGTTAGTTCCCAAGTTACCACTGTAAAGAAAAAAATGCTCTAAAGTGAAACATAGCCCTTTTTTTCACTTTCAAATGCATATAAAAGCCTGATAACATGTTTATACTATCATATATTAAGTGAGAAATAGAGATAGGCCTAAAAAATGCATATATATTACACACATTACTTACCTTAAAATATTTTCGTCCTTAGCTTATAGAGAGTGGTGAATTTATTTATTGTACGAAGTCTAGGAGTTAGTCAATTGTTGTAGGTTGCATGCTAAAGCAGGACCTACCATAAGTGCTCTGATGGATGTAAGTCAAGCTGCTTCACTTTCTTGGGTTACTCTGGGTTATAACTCTGAATAATGTCATCATCTCCCACACTATCAAATATTTCTTTTTACAATAAACTGATCCACTAGTGTATCATATTTTATCACCTGCAGCCAAATAAAAAACAATAAAACTTGATGGCTTGGATCTTCAGTAAAGATTTCTATTAGTTAATTACTACATTTTTTCTTTGTTGCCAATTCCGAGCATCGAGGTCTGGGGCACCCGTCTTGCAGACAACTTCAACATGCACAAACACTCAAGACAGCTGTCTAAACACTCGCCAAGGAAATGCCAATGCTGTAATCTCATTTATCTTAAAGCAGCTTGTAGCCCACACAGTCATCACAACCTGAGTGATCAGACATCTCTTGCAGAAGATTGTCTACTTCCCTCTTCAAGACTTATACCTTTAGCCTAACATACATACATACATATATACATACATATATACATACATATATATACACACATTATATATCTATATATTTATTTATTTTTGCTATGTTTAACAATAAGCCAGTGTGCAAGCTTATCTCTGAGACAAAGGTGCTCCTACTGTCTCGGCCACTCGCAACATTCCACAAAGTTACCAGATATTGTGTATACAAACGAAAAAGATAAAATTACATTTAACAGGCCATACTGACACAGATGAATAAAGACACTCAATATTGCATATCATGCAACATATGAGCTTGAATTAATAGAAAAAATAACTAAGAGGAACATCATTCAGTTAAGAGGCTGTGTTGTGAAGGCTTAAAATAAAACTTGTGGGAGTCAGTACCAGTGATGTACTTGTCACCAGCTTCAAGGGTTTTTCTATTCATGTGGATTGCCCTGAGACTGGTCTTCCTTGCTGACTGCATATTCAGCCAGACTGTTGGCAATCCATTGGCTCTCATATTCATCACAGCCTGGTTGATCTGGCTACTTTATGGCAACAGTGACCTAGTTTCTTGTTTAACACTTTTTTATTTGTTCCTGGCAATATTTCTGATATTTGCTGGTAGCAGGCGGAAAAATCTTGGGTCAATGATCCTGACACAGTGTTCTCTTATTGTGCCCATATTTTTCACTAGTAGAATACATGTTTTCATAACATGGTCAATGCAAATAATAATGCTGGGTTTAAAATATCATAAACTTTGATTGATGGTCTCTTGAGACCAAAATATACATATTTTTTTACTTGTGTTTCAATTTTCTGTCCAAACGGACTCTTGTTTTTCAAAAGTAATAATGTTCATGAGACTGATAAACATGGTACCATGGAAACAAACAATTTTCAAGATCCTTCCACATACAATGCCATAAGAAAAATCTGACACAATCTACTTATTATTTAAAAACAATGAATATCCACTAAAGATATTTACTTCATCTGAAAACCATATGATACTGTTGATTCAATATTCTCCTTAAACTAGAACTATGAGTTTAGAGGTTATTTATTCTCCGTATTGTATCTGCCGTATCTGTGTGCCTCTGGAAAGACAGTGATGGCGTGAATGATGATAAAAGTGTTTCTTTTTCAGGTTACCCTGCCTCGGTGGGAGACGGCCAGCATGTTAAAAAAAATATGTTCTCCTTTATATATATATATATATATATATCTGTGACCAATTTCAAAAATTCTCCTACTCTTGCAGTTTGCCCTAAGTCCAGACTTCCCTCTTGACTGTCTGATCAATTAGGCTACTGCTGTTCATAGGCATATAGCCATCCCAACATGACTGATCTGGTATTTGTTGCAAAAAACTGGCCCAGTTTCCTTTTTAAAACTTTTACTTTATTGTTTTATATGGTAACCTATTAATGTACTGAAGCTGCAACACCCACACTGTACCACAAACTAATGTATTTATGTATGTCTTATGGTAACCAACAGTTAACTAACTCTCTCAAACTGATTGACACAGTCATTGCATCTAGCATACAATTCAATATACATGTATAGGTTAGTGCCACATCTGTACAAAAGTTCAAGTATTATCATCATCATTATATTTATCATTATTATAATATTCACAAAAAATGCACTAAACTATCAGATCAAATAACAACAAACATACCCACATATGCTACACATCACATGTGCAACACTTACAACAACCCAGCTTTGTATCTGCAGGTGTTTGTCTTTCCTAGTACACTATGAAAGGGTCCTAAGCTTCACAACACATCTAATTTAACCAGACCTTGTCTGTCTCCTAGTTTTGTTCACCTGATCTGACTTCTCACTTTCTCCCTTATTCACTTTCACTGGTGGCTCGTTAATAATCCCAGATGGACCAAAATAACATCTGTTTTCATCTGCAATTTCTGGGTTAAGTGTAAATTGTTACAGCCATGGTACTGTGCCTTGTTTTTCTCAGTGTTGTAGTACTTTGAAAGGGAAGATAACAGGAGTATGTATGGCTTTATATTAAAATCAAGCACTAAACACACATGGGTCATACAACACAGGAGTATGCCATGCCAGTGGTTAATTGATAATTTGTTAAATCAACCAAATACTGTGGACCCTCGGTTTTCGTCGATAATTCTTTCCAGAATGCTGTTCGAGTGCCGTTACTGAACGAATTTGTTCCCATAAGGACGAATGTAAATTAGATTAGTCGTTTCAGACCCCCAAAAATACACTTACAAAAGTACTTACAAAAATACACTTACATAATTGTTCGAGTTGGGAATTGTACGAAAACCGAGGGTCCACTGTATTACGTACTTAAAAATTTTGAAAATACTAAATTTTTCCTGTTAATTCTCCCATCCCCACTATTTAACATTGATAATGAGTCTCCAGTAACCTTGAAAAACCTCTATCACTTTTTCTTCCATTTTCTGCAACAGTGTTTTAATATCCAATTCTAAAAAAATGTGAATTTTGTCGGGAACACAAAAACAAGCATGCAAACAAGTAAACACACAGGCGGGCGAGAACATATACAATGTAACGTTTATATTGTATGGTAGTGATGATTTAGATGGATCAGTCCCCTGACATGACTTGGTCACAGGCCTCCTGCATTACCATGTTTTTCTGCACTAAGATGATGCATAATTATGGACGAGTGATAAGCTGGCACTACATGAGATGACACTACCAACATGAGTGACAAGCTGACACTACATGAGGTGACACTACCAACATGAATGACAAGCTGGCACTACATGAGATGACACTACCAACATGAGTGACAAGCTGGCACTACATGAGGTGACACTACCAACATGAGTGACAAGCTGGTACTACATGAGGTGACACTACAAACATTAGTGACAAGCTGGCACTACATGAGATGACACTACCAACATGAGTGACAAGCTGGCACGACATGAGATGACACTACCAACATGAGTGACAAGCTGGCACTACATGAGGTGACACTACCAACATGAGTGACAAGCTGGCACTACATGAGGTGACACTACCAACATGAGTGACAAGCTGGCACTACATGAGGTGACACTACCAACATGAGTGACAAGCTGGCACTACATGAGGTGACACTACCAACATGAGTGACAAGCTGGCACTACATGAGGTGACACTACCAACATGAGTGACAAGCTGGCACTACATGAGGTGACACTACCAACATGAGTGACAAGCTGGCACTACATGAGGTGACACTACCAACATGAGTGACAAGCTGGCACTACATGAGGTGACACTACCAACATGAGATAATACAACACAACTAAGATCAACAAGTGCCAGCCATGCAGAGAGTGACTCATGATGCCAGCCAACCAGCTTAACTCAGAAGCACAGACATAATCCCCCTACCCCTTCCCTCTCACCTTTCCCCTACTCTTTCCTTCTCACCATCCCCCTACCCTTTCCATCTCACCTTCTCCCTACCCCTTCCCTCTCACCTTCCCCCTACCCATTCCCTCTCACTTTCCCCCTGCAACCTACACCTTACCTTCAGGTCCCGGGTTTAGGAACACTCCAGTACCTGATGGAAGTATTCCAGTGTTGGGTAAGAGGTATCTATGTACCTACTGATTGCAATTAAACAATTACTCCCCAGCTCTACACTCACCCCAGGATCTCCTCCCCAGCTCTTCACTCACCCCACGACCTCCTCCCCCAGCTCTACACTCACTCCCCAGCTCTACACTCACCCCAGGACCTCCTCCCCAGCTCTTCACTCACCCCAGGATCTCCTCCCCAGCTCCTCACTCATCCCAGGATCTCCTCCCCTGCTCTTCACTCACCCCAGGATCTCCTCCCCAGCTCCTCACTCACCCCAGGATCTCCTTCCCAGCTCTTCACTCACCCCAGGATTTTCTCCCCAGTTCTTCCTTCACCCAAGGACCTCCTCCTCCCTAGCACTTCGCTCACCCCAGGATCTATCCAGCCCTTCATTCACCCCAGGATCTCCCCAGCTCATCACTCACCCTAGGATCTCCTCCCCAGCTCTTTACTCACCCCAGGACCTCCTCCATAACTCTTCACTCACCCCAGGATCTCCCCAGCCTTTCATTCACCCCAGAACCTCCCCAGCTCTTCACTCACCCCAGGATCTCCTCCCAAGCTCTTCCCTCATCCCAGGATTTTCTCCCCAGTTCTTCCTTCACCCAAGGACCTCCTCCTCCCTAGCACTTCGCTCACCCCAGGATCTATCCAGCCCTTCATTCACCCCAGGATCTCCCCAGCTCATCAATCACCCTAGGATCTCCTCCCCAGCTCTTTACTCACCCCAGGACCTCCTCCATAACTCTTCACTCACCCCAGGATCTCCCCAGCCTTTCATTCACCCCAGAACTTCCCCAGATCTTCACTCACCCTAGGATCTCCTCCCCAGCTCTTCACTTATTCCAGAACCTCTCCAGCTCTTCATTCTCCCCAGGACGACCTCACCAGCCCTTCACTCACCCGAGGATCACCTTCCCAGCTCTTCACTCACCCGAGGATCACCTTCCCAGCTCTTCACTCACCCCAGGACCACCTCCCAACCCATTCACCCCAGGACCTCCTCTCCACTTACCCTAGTATCCTCCCCCCTTCCCCAGGGTGCAGCCTCCTTACCACAGGCAATGAGACCCCCAAGTGGCAAGAATGTCTGTTGAACTGTTTAACATGTGTATGATGATGGTGGTGCTCCCAGGAGGAGGAGGGAGGAGAGAGGAGGAAGAGGAGGAAGAGGGAGGAGGAAGAGGGAAGAGGGAGGAGGAAGAGGGAGGAGGAGGAAGAGGAGGAAGAGGGAGGAAGGAGGAGGAGGAAGAGGGAGGAGGAGGGAGGAAGGGGGAGGAGGAGAGAGAAGGAAGAGGAAGAGGGGGAGGAGGAGGAGGAGGAGGAGGAGGAGGAGGAGGAGGGAGGAGGAGGAGGAGGGAGGATTAGGAGGAGGGGAGGAGGAAGAGGAGGGAAGTAGGGAGGAGAAATGATATAGAAAATGAGGTGAATAGGGAAGGGAGGGTAATGAGAAAGAAGGTGTAGGAAGAGAGTATGAAGGAGAGTGATAACAGAGAGAGAAAAAGAGAGAGAGCCACCAGGTCACCTTACACTGTATTGGGTCACGTGATAAACCCACCAGGTCAGGTACAACTGTAAGACATGACTGTCAGGTCACATGGTACCATCTCACCCAGCTGTCAGGTCATATGGTACCATCTCACCCAGCTGTCAGGTCACATGATATCATCTCACCCAGCTGTCAGGTCACATGGTACTGTCTCACCCTGCTCTTAAGTCATATGGTACTGTCTCACCTAGCTGTCAGGTCACATGGTACTGTCTCGCACAGCGGTCAAGTCACATGGTACCATCTCACCCAGCTGTCAAGTCACATGGTACTGTCTCACCCAGCTTTCAAGTCACATGGTACTGTCTCACCCAGGTGTCAAGTCACATGGTACTGTCACACCCAGCTGTCAAGTCACACGGTACCGTCTCACCCAGCTGTCAGGTCAAGTGTATTGTGTGAAAATAATGTCAAGTTGCCAGCTTAAGACATGTAGTGAGGAACAGAGGACACTTTTTTTTCAAGCACCAGCTGTCACTTCCCAAAGCAGAATGATCTAAAATAGAGGAAACACATTCACTGTCATTCATTCAATTACTCTTGTCAGAAGCTTGTTGACAGAAGAAACATACAAAACAGGAGAGCCCTGATTTACAGTGCTTAGCTTTACAGTGTTTCACTAATGCAACGGTTTTCAATTAGTATACACATTCTTCATTTATTCAAGACTTCCTATAATAAATATATTCACCACTCACTATAAGTTAAGGATGAATATATTTTAAGGTAAGTAATGTGTGTAGTACGTACTGTATATGGATATTTTAGGCCTAGCTCTATTGCTCACCTACTATATGATGGTGTAAACATGTTATAAGGTTTTTGTATGTATTTGAAAATGATGAAAAGGCTATACAGTGGTCCCTCGGTTTTCGGTCATCTCCAAACTCGCCCTTTTATGTAAGTGTATTTTCGTAAGTGCTTTTGCAAGTGTATTTTTGGGGGTCTGAAATAGACTAACCTACATGACATTATTTCTTAAGGAAGTAAATTCGTTAGGTAATGGCACTTGAGCAGCATTCTGGAAAGAATTTTCGGCGAAAACCGAGGGTCCACTGTACGTGTATTTCATTTTACCGTGATATGAATTTCAAAGTGAAAAAAGGGTATACTGTATTTCATTTTACAGCGATATTCGCTGTAAAATGAAATATAGCCTTATACCTAACCTGCTGTATAAGTGGAGCTGCCTGTATATGTATTTATTGTCCACCATGGAGAGATGATGGAAAAATATATGGAGTGGTGACCAGAGAATTTTGAGAATGCTGGGGGCCCAAAAGATCATTCAGCACTTTACTCCTCAGATAATTTACATTCATGCTATACATTAAAACACCAACACAAAATAGCTTAACAACACGCTGAACTAACAAGCAGAGTATAACAGATTTAAAATTAACAACCCCATCAAATCAACAAATGTATGGGACGAGCGCAGAAGCCAAGGACAAGAGATAGCAGAGAGGCTGGAGGAAGATATGATGAAAGTATGAATGTAGGATGCTGAGTGTTGAATGATGGGAGAGAGGGAAGGATGTTGCAAGATTTATGCAGTACTTTGACCTATGACTCATACAGAACTTTTGACAGAAAAAGAAACTATACAGACATGTACACATTTTCGGTGTTTGTAAATTATCAGAAATATTTCGGAACTGCACACAAGGTATTTCACAAAAACGAACAGTATTTACACGAAGATGCTGGAGCATTGTGTTGCATTTTTTCCAGCAAAAAAATCTCATGAAACTTATGCACAAAAATGTCTACTATAATGGACATAAGAACAAAATTATCTGTACAATACTGTACTATATAATCACCAGGAGCATCAAACTGCAACAATAATACATTCCATAAAATGAACAGCAAAATAATCAGTTTCAGCAGATACAATACCATACTGTACATCCAAACCCAATGAAAAAATGATCAAATTCTAATAGCATAGGACGATATACTTCCCAAATATACAAATATAATGAGACACTTAGCTACTACAACCACAAACTATCCCAGGTACGTAAAAAAAAAAAAAATCACTACGTACATTGCCACAAAGATCACGAAGGCACCGGCAACACCACTAGGTCCTTCACTGGTAACCTACCTACCTTGGGTGGAACCTTCTTCTCTAAACCCTGGCTCACAACCTGATGGTAACCAGGACAGAAGATTTGATATTAGAAAATCTAAGATCTTCACTTATCCTTTAATTTCAACTTTTAACCCTTAAATTGTCCAAACGTAGATCTACGTTTGCTTGTGTAGCGCTCTGAACGTAGATCTACGTTTTTTTTTACATACTTTCTTATGGAGAAAATCAAGGTCGGAGCACTACGCGTGTAAACGTAGATCTACGTTTGGACAGTTTAAGGGTTAAATAACAGCCTTAGATGAACATAAGTGCCTCAGGAAGATGCAGTAATATTAATGAAGATATATGGAGAATACTTTTAGTAATCACCTAAAAAACTAATACAGCATAAAGATGCACTCATGCACATGCATAGAGGTAATAAACACTTACTCATCAAATACAAAATTATGGTCTGTTATATAATTACTTCCCATATTATATTTGTGATTACTGTGCTATACCTAAATGTAACAGGAATTGAACTATGCTTATGGTGTTCATGAGCATACACATTTTCTCCTGGAGTTCATTAGTCATATATTGTTGGTTTAAGAATCCTTGACTTATAAATCAGTCCAGCATAGATCATAATCAAGTAACAAGTGAGAAAGAAAAGAGAAGAAAGCCAGGAGTGAGTCAGGTTATGGCAAAGTGAGGTGAGGAGACAGTCAAGGTCAGGTCAAGCAACACAATCATACTGTAGCAAGAGCAGATCACAAATGTACTTTACTGCATGCAAAATACAGGATTAAAAAAAAATAGCAATACATATATCTGTCTACACCCAAAAATAATATGCTAATTATGAAGTAATTGAATGATTAGTTGTCAGGATATCTGTAGTCTGGGCTACAACCACTGCCTAAATGACAAAGGAGCCCAGCGTAGTGGTTGTATGTATCACTTCAGGATAACAAGGCAAATCAAATTCTTTCCCTATAGCAAATAACAGGAAGTGTCATAATGTCTAAAAATTAACAATAAACACTAAGAAAAAAACATGAAATCAGACCAGCTTCAGTACCAAGACAGTGCTTTCAGTCAGCATGGTAGGAATTCAACCATACACCAAGAACTTGGATACATCCAGTAGTGTGTTGTGAAAAAAATTCTAGGATAAGTGATGCCGTTAAATTTTATGATAAAAGTGAAATATGAATAGTAATAAATATTTGTTTCAATTGATTCAATTAATAAAATAGAAAGTAATAACATGAAATATTATTTACCGAATTTTACAAATATAAAATAATGAAATTCTTTTTGAGTTTCTTGAAAGATAATCAGTAGCTTTGCTGTTTATAAAGTTCTGGTTTGCTGTGAAGATTTTCAAATAATTCTTTCTAAATCGATAGAAAAGAAAAGTTTTGCAGTTTTTCTTGACCATGAGAATTTCTGAAGTTTTAATTAATTTCAAGCAAAGAAGATCTGCTCTATAGATGAAGTCACTGAAGCAACCATTAAAGTTATTTCCAAGTAGTGAGCTTTATAAAACTCCAAAACAAGTTTTGTTTATCTGAATTCTACTAACAAATTCTTCTAGTGTAATAGTAAATACACCTGGGTTGCTTAAGCAAAATGAAGGACTCAAATCCACTTCCTCTAAGAATTCCACTGCCTTCACAATAAAATGTTTCAACTATAATGACTTTGGACATTTCAGTAACAATAAAATCAAGGAAACTGTTATAGTTACACTTCAGTGACTGAAAAACAAGCTCTGAGAATTATTTTCTAAACCCACAGATTGATGGAACGTAAAAGCTCCAAGAATCTAAAGGAATCCAGATTTGCAAATCTGCTATTAACCTGGTTAAGTATCAAGTCATTTCTATGGTGCTGCCAGCAGGTGAAGTGGGATAGAAGTAGAGGGTAGTAGGACAGGGGTAATGGTAGGTGTGGAAATATTACTGAGGGGAAATTCCTACATTAGAATGCTTTTCACGGCATATTAGATTCATCCGAATCCTATTTACCATACAAGGATTTGGGAAAAATTGAATTAATACAATTTAGATTAATGGTTTTTCATCTTACATCTGGCAGTGGCACATTATTTTATTCTACAAGAGAGCAGATGATGATTCTGTAAATCCATTGCTGCTCTCCTGTGACAGATTTCCAAGAAGTAAACATTTCTATCTTAACAAGTTTTGGAAGCCTGGACTTCTGTTACACAAAATAACAAAAATCCAGAATGTTTATTAAACATATTTTAATTCAGAATGGGAAATTTTTTTATAGGGTAAGTATTGTATACTTTGATTCTTATGAGTACACACCACTGGATATATCTCAACACCACAAAGTACTCTACACCACAGCATACAGAACATTATAATTCACATAATCTGACCTTATCAGAGTCTCCATGCCACATGGCTACAACCTCTCCTCTGATAGCAGCCACAATATAGGTGGGAATGAGAGTGAATGGTACTAGATACAGCAGGGCTGGTTGGGCACCATTCAGCAGCCATAATGCAATGAATGTCACCACCAACCCAGTCCCGTAACCTGTAAATAAAAAAAATAGTTAATTAAAGACCAGATCATTTCGTCCAGCATCACTAAGTACAGTGGTACCTCGAGTTACGATGGTCCCCAAAATCGCCCTTTTATGTAAGTTTATTTTTTTAAATGCTTTTGTAAGTATATTTTTGGGGGTGTAAAAGGACTAGTCTATTTTACATTATTCCTTATGGGGATAAATTCGTTTGGTAATGGCACTTGAACAGCATTCTCGAACGAAAAAATATCGTAACTCGAGGTACCACTGTATGTGGTTGCTGCTGCCATGGCCTGCCATATGTCTAATGGCTACTCAATCCTCACATATGTCACAAGATACCACCATTTCATTGTACTCCCATAGGTCCTGCACTACTGAATAGGTCATCTTAGGACAAAGATGTCAGGTGATTCTTTCACATGAATAAGCCAAGAAATTCAATGAATCTTCATGAAGAAGAGAGATTTATTGCTAGCTTTGCTTTTGTACAGTGAGCACCATGCCAAAAATTCACTTAAGATATATTTCCTTATCTCTATGGGAAAGTGGAGAAGAATCCTTCCTCTGTAAGCCATGCGTGTCATATTCTGTGACTAAAATGCCAGGAGTAATAGCCTAGTAACTGCTTCTCTGGTATAAATTACTAAATATAAAAAGAAAAGGGTAGAATAGTGAAAAATAACTTGGAATCAGTGCTATAACTGAAGAAAGAATGACTCATCTTATTGGCTTCAATCTTTCATGATTAGTGTGGTTTCCTGAACATTAAGTTTGTGCCAATTTTACTGAAGTGATATTTACATTTCATTTCTTTTTCAGGTCACTCTGCCTCGGTGGGAGACGACTGGTGTGCTAAAAAAATATTTCTTTATACTATATACAGTGCACCCTTGCTATTCGAACACTCCAAACTCCCCCTTTTATGTAAGTTTATTATGGTAAGTGCTTTTATAAGTGTATTTTTTGGGGTCTGAAATGGACTAATCTAATTTACATCATTCCTTATGGGAATAAATTCATTTGGTAACAGCACTTGAACAGCATTCTGGAATGAAGAATGTTCGAATAGCAAGGTCCACTGTATATTATTTTACTTGGCAATGATTTGTAACTGAATTCATAACTTTGTAAACTCAATAATACTGTTCCGAATTCAATCAGTTGTGTAAATACATGTATGAAGTTCATTACTAATATAACTTGTTCAGAAAATACAAATGTTGAGGCCCAGTCCCTGAACCAATTATGGATCTCTGTAATCCTCTGACTGCTACCCACAGGATAGGTATGAGAAGCATAATAAAGATGTAAAAACTAAACATCAATGATGAATGTTCCAACTATTTTGTGAGCGTGGAGAGACCATGATGAAAAAGTACAACTAGAAACAAAATATTAAAATGACCCACAAATATAAGAAAAGGAATGTCTACATGATGAACTGAGGGTGGTAATTAATATCCCATAGGTGTCATACAGCACCTTGGGAAAGGGAAGCAACTACTTTGATCCAAGGAAGGGGAGGGTAGTTCCAATTCCTTGGATCAACAGTCTTTCAAGACCACCACCTTGAATGGTATGAAGGTAATGAGCAAGTAGAATATTGTATTGGTCAGTCAAAAAAAGGAACTAAACATGATCAAGTATATTACACTGGAGGTGGTGGTGGAAGCAAGGTCCTGCAGGTGGTGCCTAACTACCCATCGTGATTGCTATGGTGGCCTGCATGCTGCTGGTCATAATAGTATAACTGATCAGGCAATAATCAAAAGATTCTAACCACAGGTCAAGAAGTGGGGGCAGAAAAACTTTTGAAACAAATAAAAGGCATACCACAGGAATGTTATAAATATATCATGAGTTAGAGGTTGAGATGCAGGGCCAGGAGCTAAGATCTGACTCCTGGAAATAGAACTAGGTGATAAAGACAAGCACAAAGACAGGAAACACATGCACGCACACACACAGACACAAATCTAGTCATGGAGAGATGGCAAGCTGGGTGTCATGGTTAAGTCATTAAGAGTGTGTCACTGGTATGTTGGGCAGATTAGCAAGATGTCTCTTGCTAGCTGCACCTCCCTTTTAGTTTGCTCAGAGAATCACCAGTCCTCTCACAGGCTTCTGCTCAACCCAGATTATGTTTTATAATAGTCACAGAAAATATGCTAAACTCATAAGATTCATACAGCGCTGCATTGTGAGGGGTGCCGATGCCAAGGAAAAGAGGTGTGAAGGGAGGACTCAAGCGCTAACCCAGAGTATGAAGAATTATTTTGTGCATGTAGCACAGTCCACACATAGGAATGTGTTCTTCCTTTCCTTACTATCCCAGGCAAAAGTAGCAACAACTACTGCCCTACTCTTCTCCTTTCCTCCCATACCTCTACTTCCTTCCTAGACCTTGCCTTCCCTTCCTTCCCAACTCCTTCCTTGCCAGATCTCTCCTTCCCTCTCATGTCCTCATTATTTCCTAGCTCCTCCTAGACCTCTCCCCCTCCCAGCTTAATTATACATCTCACAGCACCATACTATCTACTAATTTCTTCACTCCTTATTATCCACAAAATATGTACATCACATGTTGATCTTTGTCATGACATTTCCACTTTTTGCCAACAAACTCCTTGCTACAACCTTCAAACATACCTATGATCAGTATCAAGAGTTATTATTATTATTTAGGAGGAAGCACTAAAACTATGGGGATCATGCAGTATCTGGGGTAATGGGAGGCAATCAGATTTGATCTAAGGAAGGAGAAAACAGGTCTAATTCCTTGTATCAAGAACCCCTTACCAGCATCAAGGAATCTCCCTTTCATGGGTTCTTATAGTTTCATAGTCTGGCATTTCTTCTTGACTGCCTGGTCAATCAGGATGCTGCTGTGAGCTGACCTGGCACTTTCACCAGATATAGTCCAGTTTCATATTTTATACCTATACAAAAGCCTTTACACTACTTTTCTCTGAAACATTTCCCTTTTATTGCATCCACTGAAAAATTTGTCTTTCCACATATTCCACACTCTTGCAATTTTCTTTCCCTCATGTATTCTGTGATTCACATCATCCTTCCTGCACCCATCTATCAAAGCATTCACTCCTAAATATTTAAATACATAAAATACCTCTATATATAATCATTCCTTCCATTCTGACTCACAATCTTCCATTCCAAGACTTCCACTTATTCTTCTACAAAACTTCTCCTTTATTTCTACCAACGTACTGCCATTAAAGTCAACAGCAACAAGAATTTGTACATTATATAATTCATAATTGAAAACTTATTATTGGTTGTACAAGGCAAACATCAATGTAAAAAAAGAAAAGGAAAAGTGGCATTTGCAACTGAAAACTTGGCCTATGTATTAAATGCTGTTGAAGGTTCCATGGTTCATTGCCTAGCAGCTAGGTCACACATCATGTGGAAATTAATACACTAGATTTAAAGAAATATAAATTGATACAAGTTTTTTTTTTTTTTGCTATTTCTATTCTACAAAATGTTAAAATTCACGAAGTCAAATGTTATATTTATTACACAGGCCTTTCAAGCCTTGAGCTTGAAAGGCCTGTGTAAGGAATACTCGCAGCTTCAGCTAGTCTCATTAATTAACTGTGGAGATTAAAAGGGATATCCAGTGGTACCTCGAGTTTCAAACAGCTCCCAACTCGAACAATTATGTAAGTGTATTATTGTAAGTGCTTTTGTAAGTGTATTTTTGGGGGGTCTGAAACAGACTAATCTAATTTACATTATTCCTTATGGGAACAAATTCGTTTGGTAATGGCACTCAAACAGCCTTCTGGAATGAATTATGGCCGAAACTCGAGGTACCACTGTAATTGTAAGCTGCAGTTCTGGCAAGATGTGGAAAACTACATGCAGCACATATACAGTATATACAGAAAGTCTTGACACGATTGTAAACAAACCATACCACAGGCGGGGATTGACCTAATAATCACAAACCACACATTTTATTGCACAACACATTCCTTCAGGGTAACATTAAGTAAACATTCAAAGCTAATTAATTCAACTAGCATTTACATTACACTCACCAATCACATTCACCAGATAATAAAGATGACACGGCGTGCCAACTTGCAGATCAAATGAGTGGACAAATGACACTAGAAGACCTGGGATGAGGATGTCACCAAAACCAAGAAGGTTGTAATTATCAGTTATATGACAAATGTTGGAAATCTCAAGGAAGGCAAAATTGGGTACCTTGAGTACCATAGGCAGCTGTTCTTGGCTTGTCCCACCTTTGGCAACTTCTACCATAATGCTCTTCCCATCCTGAAAGTAAGACAAAGAAAAGGGAAAAGCTTATAATGGGATATATCAAAGAATAAAATGTAGATATATATGTATATATATGATTACAAGACATAGTCATTTTTGCTCATTTGTGGATGCAGCAGACAAAAATACCTCTTGAATATTTAAGGTACTGATCATGTAATCTTAAAATATTTTTTCCATTTTAAAGACTATGATATAAGAAATTAGCATATAAGAAGTCTGCTAAAATAATATGAATGTCTCAAGGCACCTGTAATTATATTCCATGTAATATTTAAGTTTTAATATCTCTTACTCTTTGGTGGGAAACGGCCGACTTGTTGAAAGAAAGAAAGATCTCTTACTCTTCAACAACTCTATTTAGGTTAGTGAAGCATAAGATCCAGTAAACTGACAGTAAAGAGCATTCACTATATACCATATACTACTAATATTCACTTACAGATGTAATGAATGGGGTGATGAAGACGAAGAAGATGTCATATATAACAAGCCCACAGAGCAGGATGGTGCAGATCTTGAGGCTTGGTAACCGAAGCACCCTAAGTACATTGATGCTGAAAATAATATAGTATTTAGTTAATCTTAATGCACCAATGAGTGAACTTGTCAATGTAAATTTTTAGTTTAGGTACAGTATCATGATCTAGCAAGCAACTGAATAAAGGAAAGATAGGATTAATTGTTAATAAAGATGAATTCAAATTCTAGGTCATTTTTCTGTCAACTTCAAATCTGAGGACATTATTTGTAGAGATAGGTTAGTGAACATTATTGCAATATTGGTCAATTTAAGTAAACACTCACACCACTTAATTTATTTTCTTAAGTACACCTATCACTACATGCCACTGACTGTCCACTACATGTAAAGGAGCATAAACATGGCAAAATTTACGAAAGATGAGAGATCTGAGAAGGTATCAATATTGAGCATAGCCATCCTATAAAATTTAAATTTTAACTATTCCACATGACAAACAATGTAGGGCAGTTCAGTAGTAAAGGTTCATATTCAAAATATTTTCAGTACAATAAATGCTAAATTACATTTTATCCCGACCAAATCTAACTTCGTTAAAATGATTAATGAGTAAAAAAAAAAAGTTGATGCATATATGCAAATTTACCTGAATGCAATTCCTAAAATATCTTGGAGAATCCAAGCCCATGGCTCCTTTCTCATCACGACCCATACAATGCTCAGTCCAAAGGAGAATATCAACAAGAGGATCTGGCGAACTTCCAGCGTTCCACGGACAACATAGATGTTGAAGTATGGTGTTCTGATTTCAAACAAAATTAAGAAAATATTTTAATTTCTGGGCAAATATTCACAAAAAAACAGACAAGGTCACTTGTGTTGATATTTATTTATTTATTAAAACTATTTGTATTTATTAATGTACAAATCCCACCTCGAGTATTCAATAATTCATGCATACTGCTTAACACATTATTAGCAGTTTCCTTAAACACACATCCAAATAAACTGGAAAAAATCTTAAAACAGATATACCCTATATACTCTGTTCAACTTCAAACATATATTCATGAAAAGCTTACATGCATGTTTAATGTACAGTACTTAAGGGTCTTATAATGTTAACGTGTTCCTAAAAACTGTTCATTACTATGGGGTTTGGAACTCGAAACCTATATTCTTACAGACATCTGTTAGAATCAGAGATACCTACCTGGAGGGTATTACTAAACAAACATAATCTCTCCACACATGCATAAAATGAACATACACAAACTATCAATGCATCTGATAAAAAAATGTGAAAAAATAACATTTCAGTCTTTTGTTCATAAGTAATTAAATGGTTCCAAAGTGCTACATACAAGAGGAGGCTCCCCCTTTTCAGTGTCCCACTTTGTCGGTGGTTTTCAAATGAGCCATTGTTCATTACATTAAGTGCTTTTTCCACTTTTCCGTTTTCGTGCAACAGTTGTGTTAGGGAAGGGCGACCAGCACCATATTTTAATATAAGTACTGTATGCACTATGTATTTATTTTACTTTTGTATCTTTTTTTATGCCTAGCTGTATTGAGCACTTACAATATGATAGTGTAAACATGTTATGAGGCATTTTAGACACATCTGATATTGAAAAAAATGCTCTTTTCCACTCGCTGGCAAATTTTGTTTATAGGCGTGGTCGGGAACCTAACAGCCGTAAAAACGGGGCCCTCCTGTAGTAAGCGCAGATCATCATACATCAGCACCCAACACTTTAAAGGAGAGGTGGAAATGCTACATTTCAGAGGGTCATTTGAATAGTGATCTCTGTGCACTTCTGGGAAGAGAGCTATCGAATGAATGATGGTGAACATTTCTTGTTTCTTAGGGGCCTCCCTAACAAATGCGCATCCTTTTTCCTCAGGAAGAGAATGGATTTCAAAAGTGATCACTGCTATTTAGTAAATTTTTATTTCTACTTCTTTGTATATTTATAAACTGACTAAAATAATTTCACAAGATCATACTTTGTATTTTTTACATTCACTGAAACCCTGGTTACACCATCTGAAAGGAAGAGGAATAAAAAAAAATCTTACTGCACCATACTTTCATAATATACTTACCAATATGTATATTAAAATATACATGTGAGCTAGGAACGAGTGTGCTGATGACTTACCTGCAAGTTGCACAGGGGATTCGTGAGATGAGAGGCTGCAAACAACAGAACACTGCTGAACCTGATGCAATGCAGAACATGCCGATGATCACAAACACTGAAAAAAAAAAACAAGCTTAAATTATTCATGTAGTTAAGGATAAAAATGAAAAAAATTTTGAGCAACGCATAATATGACTGGTGTCATACTTCAAAATCAATTCTCTATGTAAGAGAATCATTTCCTTAGTGTTTTCAAGAAAAGGCAATTTCACAAAATTAAGGAATAATACATCCCTGAAATATTTTGATAAAAAGTTGTAAAGGTCTGTACAGGAATTTGAGGAGTGTAAAAGAAAGAACATAAAAGTAAGAGTAACAAAAAGTTTAGGCAATTAAATATTGGATATCAGATTGGAGGGAGGGAATATGGAGGAAGTGAATGTATTTCGATATTATGGGGTAGAAGTGTCAGCAAATGGGCCTATACCTTTGAAGAGTTTCGAGAGCTTCACTACTCTCGTAGTCCGGCCATGGTCCAGGCTCATCTGGTGCTTGCCTGGTCAACCAGGCAAGCACCAGCCTGGTTGAAGATACTTGTCACAGCCTGGTTGAAGATACTTGTCCAGTTTCCTCTTGAAGGCTTCTACACTTGTTCTAGCAGTGTTTCTGATATCTTCTGGTAAGATGTTAAATAGTCTGGGACCCAAATGTTGATAAAGTGTTCCCTATTGTCCCCACCACACCCCTACTCCTCACTGGGTTTATTTTGCACTTCCTCCCATATCTCTCACTCCAGTATGTTGTTATGGCAGTGTGCAGATTTAAGACCAGGCCCTCGAGTACTTTCCAGGTGTATATTATCATGTATCTCTCTCTCCTCTGTTCCAATGAGTACATGTTCAAGACTTTAAGGCATTTCCAGTAATTTAGGTGCTTTACTGGCTCAATGTGAGCTGTAAACGATCTCTGTATTTGTTCCAGCTCTGATATTTCTCCTGCTTTGAACAGGGCCATCAGCACTGAGCAATATTCTAAATGAGGAAGCACTAGCAATTTGAAGAGTCACCATTGGCATTATTTCCCTTGTTTTGAAAGTTCTCAATACCCACCCTGTCATCCTCCTGGCTGTGAACAACAGAATGGAGATGTATCGGATGTGAAAATTTAGATATCCACGGATGCGTATGTGTATGAGGATGTCCTACTTATTTTGTGGATGCGGATGTGGATGCAGATTTAAGAAACTGTGCAGATGCTGATGCGGATGTAAGAAATTGTGTGGATGTTCCATGGATGTTGATGCGCATCTATATGCAGATATCTGTTTACAGTAAAATGCAGATGCGGATGTAAGAAATTATGCAGATGTTGATATCCGATACATCACTATCACATAATATATGAGGATAGAAAAAAAAATAGGTGGTGAGTTAGGGCATCTGTAGAGAGTTTATCTTTGGAGGCAAAAGAGATAAAGTACCAGAATACGTATAGTGTACTACCACTTTTATTTGGTCTTCAAACATTGCAGTGAGGCGGATGTTGGAGGCAGTGGGGATGTCATATTTGAGAACAATGTGTGGTGTGAATATTACACAGATAATTAGGAGCACAGAATTTGATGCCTGTTTACAAAAGGTACAATTCAGAAGGTGAAGTAGGGATTGCTGAGATGTTTGGCCATTTAAAAAGGATGAAGCAGTATAAGATGACAAAAAGGGTGTTTAAATCATGAGTGGAAGGAAGGAGGGGCAGGGGTTGTTGCAAGAAGGGTTGGAGGTAGGGTGTGAAGGTGGTTTTAAGTGGCAGAGGCTTTAGCATCCATCAGGTGTGTGGCCATGTTAGACTGGCCTGAATGGAGATAAGTGCTTTTTAGAGTGGGAGCAAGGTAACATTTATGAAATGATTCAGGGGAAACTGGTTAAGCAAACAGGGGTCCTGGAGGTGGGAAACACAGTGCCTGCTCTCTGAAAGAGGGGTGATGTTGCTGCTCCAAGGATCATCTGAATAGTGATGTCTGTGCACTTCTTGCAAGACAGATATTAAATGATGGTAAATGTGTTTCCTTTTCTGGGTCAACCTATCTTGGTGGGAGATGGCTGGTATATTATAAAAAATGACTAAATACCCACAAATAGTTCTAGATGAACTGAACAAATCAAGTGACAGATGGATGATGGAATTTAATGAAGAGATTAATGTGTCAAATGATGGTAACAGGAGAAATCGACAACAGATAAGATGAAGAACAGCTATAACCCAGTGGCAAGTCACATCTCTTATCACTGAGGTCCGGAGAGCCAATCCATGGAGAGAAAAGAAAATAGCTCTTTTTTTTTTTTTTAGGTAGGTCCTCAGGTACGTAAGGCCTGGTCACAGACAGAGCCATGGGAGCGCTGACCCCTGAAACCTAAGCTCAACAGCTTTCACATCCTTCATTTTAGGGAGACATGGCCACAGTATAAGACTGGCCGTCAGAGTTCTCACAGTCACCAGGTTGAGTTCATGAGCTCTATTCTCCTTTGGAGGGGTGGGAATATTTGCAGTTTGGAGGGGAATCTGAACTGTAGTATCGGCATGCCTCTGGCAAGACATATTTGCAGTTTGGAGGGGCACCCTAACTGTAGCATTGGCATGCCTCTGGCAAGACAGTAACAAGAGTGAATGATGGTAAAAGTGTTTCTTCTTCTTTTGGGTAAAAGTGAAGAACAGACTTAAAATATTGAAAGCTTCAGAGACAGGGATTTAATAGTAATTATAGGAGGACTGTCAGTAGAACATCACATAAATGAAAATATGAAAATGTATGCTCTACCAGGAACTTCACAATGGCTTTCAAATACTTTATATAAAAGGGGAAATGATAAAATACAAAAACCCATTCAAACATGCTAGGCCAAAATTTAAATACAATATACAGCAATAGTGTGATGCTCACACCTAAATAACATGTGGATAAGATCAAACTCCAAAGCTACAGAATGTCTCCCAGATGAAAAATATATGTTCTGAAGTAAGGCTGAAAACAATTATAATGGAAGGATAGAGAGAGATACTTTAAATAATAACCACATCAAGTTTTAACATACAAAAAAAAAAAAAATGCAGAACACTGGATCCAAGAGGAAGAACCAAGTGCTACATTATTATTATTATAATCAAGGGGGAGCGCTAAACCCGTAGGATTATGCAGCGCCTGTGGGGGGATGTGGAAGGTATTCAGGCTTAATTCAGGGAACTGGAGCACAGATCCAATTCCCTAGATCATCAAGAGCCCCTCACCAGCATCAAGGAACCTACCTTGAGGGGAGCAAGTGCTACAACCACTGGAAAGAAAACAAAAATAAAAAATAAATGGTGAGGACAGTACACCATTAGAATAGCTCTGCTCCTGTACAACTGTTACGCCCTTTTGGTCATAATTTAAGAAGGGTCATTTAATTAATGTGTAATTTTGGCTTTTTCACATAATATTTATTATTGGTTTCTTTATTAATAGCTAAAATAAAGATTCCATGCTTTATAATATTATCTGGCCATGAATTATTTATTTGTTAGGTACGATGTTTTATAAACCTGCAGTGTTTAGTATTCTTATATTGAATTACCTAGTGGTCGTTTGTTCCTCGCAAACTCTCGCTTATTCCGAGGTGATGTCGAGCCAGGGAGTTTTACTCATGGCAGTTCATTCTCACCTCTGGTAGAGGAAACACCAGCTAAGGGGCTCTCTTAATCTCTCTGTGCTAACTCCAGGAGAACCTTTGAACCTGGGATTACTTCCATGTTGGAAATACTTTGTGGATTACACTTGTATAGTCATCCCCTCAGTGAAGCAATTGGGCAGAGACTAAGTTGGCATTGCATGCCCTCTGAGGTCTAACCGATAAAGCGTCTCTTACCAGTTTCTGCTGTAGTGAAGTGATACTATATACAGTGGTACCCCGGTTAACGATATTTTTTCATTCCAGAATGCTGTTCAAGTGCCATTACCAAACGAATTTATCCCCATAAGGAATAATGTAAAATAGACTAGTCCTTTTAGACCCCCAAAAATACACTTACAAAAGCATTTAAAAAAATATACTTACATAAAAGGGCGAGTTTGGAGACCATCGTAAACCGGGGTACCACTGTATATAGTTAATTAATGAGGTAGTAAAAGAACCTCTTGCTGTACTTAATTCACCGCACTAAGGGATCTCAGTGCTATATTGTGTTTGTGGATTATGATATTATAGTGACTGTACATGTACAGTGTGTGTGTGTGTATATATATATATATACAGTGGTACCTCGACTTACGATATTTTTTCATTCCAGAATGCTGTTCAAGTGCCATTACCAAACGAATTTATCTCCTTAAGAAATGTTGTAAAATAGACTAGTCCTTTTAGACCCCCAAAATTACACTTACAAAAGCATTTAAAAAAATAAACTTACATAAAAGGGTGAGTTTGGGGACCATCGTAAGTCGAGGTACCACTCTCTGTGTGTGTGTGTGTGTGTGTGTGTGTGTGTGTGTGTGTGTGTACTCACCTAATTGTGGTTGCAGGGGTCGATACTCAGCTCCTGGCCCCGCCTCTTCGCTGTCTGCTACTGGGTCTCTGCTCTCCCTGCTCCATGAGCTTTATCATACCTTGTCTTAAAACTATGTATGGTTCCTGCCTCCACTATATCTTTCTCTAGTCCATTCCACTTCCTGACTACTCTGTGGCTGAAGAAATGTTTCCTGACATCCCTTTGACTCATCTGAGTCTTCAACTTCCAGTTGTGTCCCCTTGTTTCTGTGTTCCCTCTCTGAAACAACCTGTCACTATCTACCTTGTCAATTCCCGCAGTATTTTGTATGTCGTTATCATGTCTCCTCTGACCCTTCTTTCCTCCAGTGTTGTTAGTCCTATTTCCCTCAACCTTTCTTCATAAGACAGACCCTGAGTTGTGGAACTAACCTTGTCGCAAATCTTTGCACTTTCTCTAGTTTCTTGACGTGCTTGACCAGGTGTGGGTTCCAGACTGGTGCTGCATACTCTAGTATGGGCCTGACGTATACGGTATACAGTGTCTTGAACGATTCCTTGTTAAGGTAACGGAGCTAATCTTAGGTTTGCCAGTCGCCCATATGCTGCCGCGGTTATCTGGTTGATGTGTGCTTCCGGAGACGTGCTTGGTGTGTGTGTGTGTGTGTGTGTGTGTGTGTGTGTGTGTGTGTGTGTGTGTGTGTGTGTGTGTGTGTGTGTGTGTGTGTGTGTGTGTGTGTGTGTGTGTGTGTGTGTGTGTGTGTGTGTGTGTGTGTGTGTGTGTGTGTGTGTGTGTGTGTGTGTGTGTGTGTGTGTGTGTGTGTGTGTGTGTGTGTGTGTGTGTGTGTGTGTGTGTGTGTGTGTGTGTGTGTGTGTGTGTGTGTGTGTGTGTGTGTGTGTGTGTGTGTGTGTGTGTGTGTGTGTGTGTGTGTGTGTGTGTGTGTGTGTGTGTGTGTGTGTGTGTGTGTGTGTGTGTGTGTGTGTGTGTGTGTGTGTGTGTGTGTGTGTGTGTGTGTGTGTGTGTGTGTGTGTGTGTGTGTGTGTGTGTGTGTGTGTGTGTGTGTGTGTGTGTGTGTGTGTGTGTGTGTGTGTGTGTGTGTGTGTGTGTGTGTGTGTGTGTGTGTGTGGTGTGTTTATATATATATATATATATATATATATATATATATATATATATATTTTTTTTTTTTTCAACAAGTCGGCCGTCTCCCACCGAGGCAGGGTGACCCAAAAAGAAAGAAAATCCCCAAAAGAAAAACTTTCATCATCATTCAACACTTTCACCACACTCATACATAATCACTGTCTTTGCAGAGGAGCTCAGATACTACAGCTGAGAAAAGTCCTCCCAGCTGTCACTATCTCAGACCCCTCCTTTAAAGTGCAGGCATTGTACTTCCCATTTCCAGGACTCAAGTCCAACTAAATCAATTAACTGGTTTCCTGAATCCCTTCACACAATGTTACCCTGCTCACACTCCAACAGATCGTCATGTCCCAAAAACCATTCGTCTCCATTCACTCCTATCTAACACGCTCACACATGCTTGCTGGAAGTCCAAGCCCCTCGCCCACAAAACCTCCTTTACCCCTTCCCTCCAACCTTTTCTAGGACGACCCCTACCCCGCCTTCCTTCCCCTACAGATTTATACGCTCTCCAAGTCATTCTACTTTGATCCATTCTCTCTAAATGACCAAACCACCTCAACAACCCCTCTTCAGCCCTCTGACAAATACTTTTAGTAACTCCACACCTTCTCCTAATTTCCACATTCCGAATTTTCTGCATAATATTTACACCACACATTGCCCTTAGACAGGACATCTCCACTGCCTCCAGCCTCCTCCTCGCTGCAGCATTTGCAACCCATGCTTCACACCCATATAAGAGTGTTGGTACCACAATAATTTCGTACATTCCCTTCTATTTCAGACCCCCAAAAATACACTTCCACAAGAACTTACAAAATTATACTTACATAATTGCACGATTTCCGGGGTATTCGTTAACCGAGGGTCCACTGTATATATAAGTGTGGTAGGAAAGGCCTATCTGAATTATTCATGTCTCATTTAAGTGTAAGTGCTTTTATTAAATATTTAATTTACTAAGTACTCCTAGAAGCTTAGTATTTACTGAATAAAATCCGGATAAAGCATTATAGAACTTATTCGCCTTGTGTATACCTAAAAGTGGAAAGAAAACTTGTGATATCCTCGATCTTATTACACGTTTGTTACGAGCAGCACAAACAAATTAGTCTACAGGCCATGTTCGTAACAACAAATAGGTAATCAAAAATAAGAATAGTAATCACAAACAGGTAATCTCTCTCACACACATGTATATGCAAAATAACCACTGAAAAAGTAGTAAATATCATCTGTTCACTGTGATTGTATTGCATACATGTAAACAAATAAATGTTATTAGGAGGGAGAGTAAAGTCACAAAGACTTACCCAGGATATGATAAAAGAAGTAGAGACTGAGCAGCATGGTACACATCAGCACCACAAAACCAATGATGCTCTTGGCAGACAGATTCATGGAAGTTTCTTCATGTGGCAAGGCAGGCTCACGACAAGTCATTGGATTATCTTCACCCACATGTCCACACTGCTCACTCAAATATCTCAAAGATTAGAGAGGGGTATTATTTAAATTAACATGAGGATAATTTAAGAGGGATTTAGTTGTGGCTGCATCTGTGGCAAGTGGAGGGATCAATGAGGATAGGTTGCATAATTGTATATATTTGGGAAGTATGCGATATTCAAAAAGCATAAGGAAAGATCCACCTATAATGCTACAAATAATAAAAAAAAGAGCATTACCAAAGCTTTGAGGAGAACAGATATATACACAACCAAAAATACTCAACATAATTAATGTGGGAATTTGTAAGAGATTTTCAGAAGATATATTTATTACAGTATATGCAGGTTAATGTTATGATCTGAATGATTGAAAAAAGCAAACATGAAACTAAGGAGAATGTATGATAAACCTGAGAATGGTGATTAATGAGTCCTCCCAAAGATAATTTAGTGTAACATTTGTTATAATACTTTAAGTTAGCTCAGACAATTACCAGCAGCTGACTTCAGTACATCTAATTCTGCAACTTGACTTGAGTTTGTGATTCCCAGAAATACATAATCATTTAGATTATTGCTATTTGCAGTCAACAAGCCAATACTGTTACCAAAACCTGGCTGATTATACACCCTATACTATCAATTACAGTATCAGCAATGTCCTGTATGTGCTTGTAGCACATTATGAGCCTTAACTGTTTAATCTAGTTGTTCAAATTGCATTTCCAAAGAAGAAAACACATTCACCCTAGTTCATTCAGGACAAGTACTAGGTATCATATCTCAATACTAAGAACTTATAAAATAAAATATGTACATAACACCTCAAACATTTCTTCGATTATGCATTGCTGCTAAGTTCTTCCTCAGAGCATATAGAATTTCCAGCCCACAGTTCCTTGAAGAGGAATGTGACTATATTACCAAGGTATTCACACACCCTCAGTTTCCTACTTACTTTATCTCAGACTGCAAGACATATGCCCACATCATCATCAGCATGGCCAAGCATGAACGGTCATTAGTTAGGTATATTAGTCTCCCAGTTAGTAACGTTATCTATGAACTCATTAATTACAAAATATGATCACTAGCTGTCTACTATTAGAAACTTAGTTCAAAAAGAGGTCAGCCAGGACTATCAAAACTGGAGCAGAAGTTTATGTGATTTATGTGGAGTATCCAAAACCTATATCAAAAAAACAACACAGGAAGCACAGATTACCAGAACCTGACCCTTTGGCTTAGACCTCGCCAAGTTTTGCCTGACCAGTGTGACCAGACACTGCACCTACACCTGACTTCACCTTTGTCCAGCACCTGATATAACTACCTGTCAGCACTATATACAGTAAGGCGATTTCAAATTATGACCAAAACTCGCTATACGGCAACCTGTCTTTCTAATACGGCACAACCCACTCGGTTTGTTTACATTCTCCGTGAGCACATCTCTCTATTATGTCTGGAAACTTTCCAAAATTTCAAGTGCTTTAAAGTTATTGCATATTTTATATGTACTCTGATAATAATACTTATGTGTACCTGTACCTAAATATACTTACACACTGTGCTGGCATGCAGGTACACATTAAATCATAAATCACTAAGAGTGTCCCTCTAGTCTTAATGCCATAGTAATACTACTAGTATGTAATAATAATCACTCTTGGGCACATTAAATGTCTTATTTTACGTTAAAATTAATATAGACATTTTCATTAATCCATCTATGATATTTTCTTCAAAATTATATAAGAAACATGTTACATAGCATATAAACATGCTATGTTTATATGCTATGGAGGTGTGGTAGCCGGGCGGAGGGAAAACATTACGTTTTCTCTGGTCCAGCACCAGAGAAAACGTGTATGAATCTGCGTTTGGCCTAGTCACTCCCCTTAACACTCCACTTTTGTTTGCAATTCTCAGCATAAATTATTCATTACTTCTCCCTTTGTTTATGATGGCATCTAAAGGTAGTTGTTAGAAACGATTAAACTTAGTGAACAAGGTATGTGATGGTAATAATATGGCTGTGGGCTGCATTAAATATCATATAGCTATGTAGGTAGGTGTAGCCCAGGCGGGCTACATCTACTGGCTACCTACACCTGACTTCCTACAAATAAGTACTACTCGCCTCTCGCCCTACATTAAGACCACAAATATTTTAAGTTAAGTAATGAATGTACCGTGTATGTATTTTACTTTTTATTGTGTTTTTTATTGCCCAGTTCTATTACTAACTTAATATAAGTTAGTGTAAACTTGTTGTCTGGCATTTATATGCATTTAGAAGTGGAAAAAAATGGCGTTCTGCTTTCTGGTGATGTCTGCTTTCCAGCAGTAGCCTGGAACCTAACCTGCCGTATAAGTGGGGCCCTACTGTATATATACATGATATTCACACCACCCATTGCTTTCACGCATGACACCTCCACTGCCTCTAGCCTCCTCGCTGCAAAATAATATATACTATAATGTATATACTGTACTGGGATAACATTCGCTGGAACTAAGATTCCAAGTCAATTAAGATACTTACAACTTGTGTCGCACCTTCCCGGACCAGAAGGCACCAACACCAACAGAGAAGACAGCCAAGAACCAAATGATGACGAGGCTTAAGGGCAAGAGGGAGTCCTCAGGAGAATAAAGGCCAACTGTGACATTCTCCCCACCATCCTGAAGAATCAAAATGGAGAATATAATGCAAAATAAAATGATTGCATTATAAACCAGTATAAAATACAGTACAGTACTATTATTAATGTCTGAATACCTTGTTACTATGACATAAGTTATCTAAACTACACACATTCAAATACAGTGGTACCCCGAGTTTCGTACTGTTCCCAACTCGAACAATTATGTAAGTGTATTATTGTAAGTGCTTTTGTAAGTGTATTTTTGGGGGTCTGAAACAGACTAATCTAATTTACATCATTCCTTATGGGAACAAATTTGTTCGGTAACGGCACTCAAACAGCCTTCTGGAACGAATAAAGTACAAAACTCGGGGTACCACTGTATACATATGCCAGTACTGTACATCACAATGTGGTTTCTTATCATGTAAATGATTACTAAATTTCAATGTATACATGCACTTATTTCTTAGGTTTCTAAGAGGTAAAAGTAATTATGATTAAGAATACAGAGCACACATTATAGTACTCCTCTCATGCCACACATGTACCATTATCCACTTTAAAAGCAACCTCATTTCATCGATTCTTACATTCTCCCAGCCAATCATGTACAAGCCAATGATGTCACAAATCGGCAACCCCCACACAATCATACAACTGTGTTCAAGCAGTTATATAAGCCTCAGAGTATACACAAGATGATATTGGACAGTCTGGTCCACATCAATTACCAATTCTTAAATAAAGGCAGTTACTGTAAACTAGGAAAGGAAAGATCACCTCAATCTTACAGCAAACTCGGAAAGTATAACTGCTGATACATTCATGACAAAAGATTGATACACATTCACAACAAACCTCCACATAATGATTGTTAATACTGCAACCTGAACTTTAATGATACTATGCATTTGAAAAACATGTTCAACCAATTAATTCATTTATAACTAGCTCTTACTGATATTCCTCAGAATCATCAAAATTAATGTGCAATATACTTTTGTCAACAATATAAAACTCACCATGATCTTGACATAACTGGAGTTCTGAATAAAGGCAAGAGTAAAATTGTAGTCTGTGTTATTTTGTTTAGGAGCGTGTAGTTTTTCTTTTACAATCAAGGTGCCAGCTCCACCCAGGCTCTGAAATACAGTATATTATAAAAATACATAGCAAAACCTACATATACATATATGTATACACTTCTCCACTTCCCAGTTTATTCCTTATCTATATAAAATAGCCTGCTTCATTAACTATCATCACTGCCTTCTAACACAGTTAATGTATAAATCAGAACCTGTTACTCTTGCAATATGATGATGATACTGAATTAGCTCAACTTGAAAAATTATTTTGGTACAATATATGAGAAGAGAATATTTCAAGGTAAATGGTATTAGAAGCAAAGATTTCATGTTTAAATGACCACTAAAGTAATCTCATAATAGACAATGAATGAAAGCTAGTTTATAAAAAAATTAAATATCTCATGTGGACTTATGACTCAACACAAACTCCCATTAAGTTTGTTTTTGGAAGGTTCACTTTTTCATATTTCTCAAATACACATTGAGTTAACAATGCATGGACTCAGGTAATAAACACAATCCCCACCCAACCTATTTCACACAATTTTCACTGTACCTGGATTCGGCTGGCTCTCTCCAATGCAGAACAGTTGTTTTCTGAGGACACAAAAATGTATCTGTTTTCTATGTCAAGACTTGCTGGTGGGGGTTCTGTCTCATCACACACATCCCACTCCAATGCATCAGATACAGGTAAATACAACTGAAAAGCACAAACAGAGAGTAGACAGCACTTCCAGAAAAAATTATGAACTCATCTCATAAACTTTTCTTTTACTCAAATTATGTTTTATCTATTACCAAACTTCTTTTAATACATAATTCAATTAGAGGTCTCCTTTTCACATATCAGTGGCAATTTGCATATACCTACTGTGTCCTCTACAGAGGTCTCTCCCACTTTAGCATTTAGGTCACTCACGGCAACTATTCTCTCACTCAGTTTAAAACTTCCTAAACATTTACTTAACATCTCCAAAGAAAATCTCTCTCTCCCTTATACTCCTCTCACCCCTCAGTGCATAAACAAGTACTATAACCTACTTCCCACATTCAACTTCTAGTCTAATCCACATAATTCTTGAATTTAAACACTTACACCCCTCTTCTTTTCCACCTAGTTGATCATTAGTATCAGTGCTACTCCCTTAGCTTGAGTTCTCTTGATACATCCTATTTAACCTTATTTACTCCTCTCACTCCATTATTATTTATCTTTATTATAACAGTTCTATTGTATACATACCTGTATATAATTTCCATACCATATAATTATTATATGCTATCAACAACTGCTTTCAATTTTAAAACTATTTTGCCTAATATGTACAATATCACACCCAATTAGACAAATGATGCTACGTAAATTAAAAACCTTGTGACTTACAGTAGAGTCTTCATCCCCGGCCAGGTGACTAATTGTTTTGTAGAAGAGTATGCAGTATTTCTCAGAATAATTGTTAGTAGCATTTGGAAGAGTCCTCAGAATTCCACAAATTGGAGAGTCGCTTTTACTCTAGAAATAAAGACAACTGCATTAATATTATTATTATTATTATTATTATTTATGCAGAAATAAACCCAGGTAAGCCATTCAGAACAATGAAAAAACTACAAAGTTTTAATATTTTTTCTAATACATATTTCTTTCCACTAGCTCAAAAATCTGTGAAAACTTTACATTTGCTATGGACGTTAAAAAATTACATTAACCTCCGAAAGTTTTCATATCAGTACTGCAAAGCCGGAGGGATTAAATTTGCCCCTGAGCTTGAATCATAATAGGGACAAATTTCTTTCTAACCAATGATGCCACACAGTTGTTACCCAAAGCCCTATTATAGTGGACCCTTGGAAATCGAACACTCCCAACTCGCCCTATTATGTAAGTTTATTATTGTAAGTGCTTTTATAGGTGTATTTTTGGGGGTCTGAAACGAACTAATCTAATTTACATCATTCCTTATGGGAATAAATTCGTTTGGTAACAGCACTTGAACAGCATTCTGGAATGAAGAATGTTCGATTTCCGGGTGTCCACTGTACCTGGAGTTTACCTAGAGAGAGTTTGAGGGGTCAACGCCCCCGCGGCCCGGTCTGTGACCAGGCCTCATGGTGGATCACGGCCTGATCAACCAGGCTGTTACTGCTGGCCGCACGCAATCCAACGTACGAACCACAGCCCGGCTGGTCAGGTACCGACTTTAAGTGCCTGTCCAGTGCCTGCTTGAAGACAGCCAGGGGTCTATTGGTAATCCCCCTTTTGTATGCTGGGAGGCAGTTGAACAGTCTTGGGCTCCTGACACTTATTGAGTTGTCTCTTAACATGCTAGTGGCACCCCTGCTTTTCATGGGGGGGATGTTGCATCGTCTGCCGAGTCTTTTGCTTTTGTAGGGAGTGATTTTCGTGTGCAAGTTTGGTACTAATCCCTCTAGGATTTTCCAAGTGTATATAATCATGTACTATCTCTCCCGCCTGCATTCTAGGGCGTACAGGTTTAGGAACTTCAAGAGTTCCCAGTAATTGAGGTGTTTTATCGCAGTTATGCGTGCCGTGAAGGTTCTCTGCACATTTTCTAGGTCACCAATTTCACCTGCCTTGAAAGGTGCTGTTAGTGTGCAGCAATATTCCAGCCTAGATAAAACAAGTGACCTGAAGAATGTCATCATGAGCTTGGCATCCCTGGTTTTGAAGGTTCTCATTGTCCATCCTGCCATTTTTCTCGCAGATGCGATTGTTGCAATGTTATGGTCTTTGAAGGTGAGATCCTCTGACTTGATCACTCCCAGGTCTTTGACGTTAATTTTTTGCTCTATTGTGTGGTTGGAATTTGTTTTATACTCCGATGAAATTTTAATTTCCTCATGTTTTCCGTATTGGAGTAATTGAAATTTCTCATCATTGAACTTCATATTGTTTTCTGCAGCCCATTTAAAAATTTGGTTTATGTCTGCTTGGAGCCTTGCAGTGTCTTCAATGGAGGACACTGTCATGAAGATTCGGGTGTCATCTGCAAAGGAAGACATGGCACTGTGCCTTATATCCCTGTCTATGTCCGATATGAGGATGAGGAACAGGATGGGAGCGAGTACTGTGCCTTGTGGAACAGAGCTTTTCACCGTAGCTGCCTCAGACTTTACTCTGTTGACTACTACTCTGTGTTCTACTTGTTAGGAAATTATAGATCCATCTACCAACTTTCCCTGTTAATCCTTTATCACGCATTTTGTGTGCTATCACACCATGGTCACACTTGTCAAAGGCTTTTGCAAAGTCTGTGTATATAACATCTGCATTCTGTTTGTCTTCTAGACAAACAGAATATACTGCTGATTATTATTATATGGGGGAGCGCTAAACCCACTGGAGTTGTACCTGGCCTGGGAAATGAGAGGCAAGTAAGTTTATTTAGTCACAGGTATACATAAGTACAATCATCATACATAGTGTAAATTACCCAGGATGACCCAAAAAAGTCAAAGTGACTTATTTCGATCCATGAGGGAGGAGTAGCTTCAAGTGCTTGGAACAAGAGCCCTTCACTAGCATCAAATCACCTTCGTTGAAGGTAATACAGAGTACACACACATTAATGGGTCAATAATCAGTACTGTGGCTACTTCACTCCTCTTACACCCTGGCATAATGCATGCAAATTTACCCTCACATCTCGCCTATAACGACCTATTATGCGGTGCAATACAGGCACTGAGTGTATTAGATGACAAATTTATTGGGCAGTGCTCACCTTAGCGAGAGATTGTGTTAAAATAGTGGAAAAAATTGTGAAAATTAAAGTTGGTCTCCACGCCATGACTGTTTTTGTTTTCACTGTGTCCGATCCTCTTCACAAGTGTAGCATCTAATACAAGTTTTGATTATAACTGCTAATTTCGCATCTACAACCAGGACAGTAAAATTGTATATATACTTATATTTAATTATATTAGTATGTTTGATTATTATTAGTTTGGTAGAGTACTACAGGTGCTTCAGGTCTGAATACAACCAAACACAACCAGCTGATTTTGATGTAAGTTAATATAAATGAATCACCCAATTAATGACGAAATAAATGAACGGATTAATCAGCCAGTAAAATATATAAATAAATAGTTTTCTTAATTTATCAACTAATTAATTACTTAGTAGATAATCAAATCAATAAATATATTGAATTGCCGAAAGACAATATGTATGGTTTTTTTCTGTCCTACTCAGACATACATGATGGTATTATTGTAACTTTGAAACTTCTAAGCTACATACACACAATATATACACCCAGGTGCATTTCTCTAAGCCCTATTTTAGGGATTAAATAAGTAAGTTTATTCAGGTATACACAAATACAGTTACAAAAAAGTCAGACAAAGTGACTTATTTCCATTGGGGATTAATGTTTTATATGTTTTTTTTTTTTTAACCCCAATGGAAATAAGTCACTTTGACTTTTTTTTTTTTTGGGGGGGGGTTATCCTGGGTAATCTACACATATGCTACTATGTATGATAATGGCCCTAGTGTAGTAGATACTTTAAACTCCATTAACCAAGCTAAATAATGTTGATATTAGTCAACGTGAATGCGAAAAGGATCTAGGATTTCTGTTTAGCATCAACTGAAAGACAACAGTGCACAGGTGTTAGCAATGAACCTATATTGTTAGTTAGTTTAATATCTTTATTATAAACCACATAGCCATCCTGTGAGCGATAGTCATACGAACGTATATAATGGGTCCAGGAACTGGACCCCAATGTAATGGTACATATCAAGAAGGATAAAGAACAGAGTTCTCAGGTTATAGTTCAACTCCTGACTTTTTTGGGTTATCCTAGGTAATTTATACGTATCTTACTATGGAGTGATTTCTTGTATAGCTAACATACATGTACCTATTACTGTAACATACATGTACCTATTACTGTAACATACATGTACCTATTACTGTAACGTACATGTACCTATTACTGTAACGTACATGTACCTATTGCTGTAACATACATGTACCTATTACTGTAACATACATGTACCTATTACTGTAACATACATGTACCTATTACTGTAACATACATGTACCTATTACTGTAACATACATGTACCTATTACTGTAACGTACATGTACCTATTACTGTAACGTACATGTACCTATTACTGTAACATACATGTACCTATTACTGTAACACACATGTACCTATTACTGTAACGTACATGTACCTATTACTGTAACATACATGTACCTATTTCTGTAACGTACATGTACCTATTACTGTAACGTACATGTACCTATTACTGTAACACACATGTACCCATTACTGTAACACACATGTACCTATTACTGTAACACACATGTACCTATTACTGTAACACACATGTACCTATTACTGTAACGTATATGTACCTATTACTGTAACGTACATGTACCTATTACTGTAACATACATGTACCTATTACTGCAACGTACATGTACCCATTACTGTAACGTACATGTACCTATTACTGTAACGTACATGTACCTATTACTGTAACGTACATGTACCTATTACTGTAACGTACATGTACTTATTACTGTAACATACATGTACCTATTACTGTAACATACATGTACCTATTACTGCAACGTACATGTACCCATTACTGTAACGTACATGTACCTATTACTGCAACGTACATGTACCTATTACTGTAACGTACATGTACCTATTACTGTAACGTACATGTACTTATTACTGTAACATACATGTACCTATTACTGTAACGTACATGTACTTATTACTGTAACATACATGTACCTATTACTGTAACGTACATGTACCTATTACTGTAACGTACATGTACTTATTACTGTAACATACATGTACCTATTACTGTAACGTACATGTACTTATTACTGTAACATACATGTACCTATTACTGTAACGTACATGTACCTATTACTGTAACGTACATGTACCTATTACTGTAACGTACATGTACCTATTACTGTAACATACATGTACCTATTACTGTAACGTACATGTACCTATTACTGTAACGTACATGTACCTATTACTATGCTCTGATCCTCTCTTTAATGTTAATGTAAATAATTCAGTGTACCTTATTCCTAGTAGATCTTTTATTGTAACTTAGCTGTTTTAAATTTTAAGGTGTAAATAATAAGATATTGCAAAGACCCCACAATGGAAATAAGTAATTTTGTCTCGACTTTTTTTTTTTTTTTTGGGGGGTTATCCTAGGTAATCTACACATATGATATGAATGATAATTAATGTAATTATTTATGTGTACCCGTACCTAAATAAACTTAATAACTTTATCATTGGTACACTTAGTCTTACATTATACCTGGAGAGGGTTTCAGGGGTCAACGCCCCCCTGTGGCCCGGTCTGTGACCATATATACTGCCCAGTTCTAAGCTCCATCATATAGGATGTACGTAAATGTGCTGGGAAATACAGAGAAGGTTGACTAAATTCATACCATGAACCAGAAATCTTTCCTTCATGAAGGATGCTTCTCTTGTCATACGCCATCATAGGGCTTTTTTTTTTTTTTGACAATACACCATCACGGAGAATGGATTATTACGTGTTATACTCTGTCACAAGTTTTATATTTGTGTCACACTACACTGAACAACATATTTTTTTTGGTTGCATTAAAACACACAGGATGGTTTGTCTATCATGGTGCATTACACAGAATGGTTTTCCTGTCACAGGATAGTATTTCTATCATCTTCTATCATACAGGATAATTTTATATCATCATCCATCACACAGAATAGTTTTTCTATCATTTTCCACCACAGAGGATAGTTCTTCTGCCCTGTTCTATCACAGGATAACTTTTGTATAATTTTCCGACACTCAGGATAGTTTCTGTGCCTTGTTCCATCACATAGACTGGTTTTCTTCCTTCTATACTTCATCACAAAAACTCATCATCCTGTCATACATGTGGCATGATTGTTTTCGTGTCATGTTATATCATTTCTGGAAGGTGATGAGGATATTGTCAAACATTCTGATATGAATTCAGTCGCTATGGGTGTCTTCCAGCTGCCCTCATTTTATAGAAATTGTGGGCGTACACGTCTGTTTATGGTTGCACGGGTCGATCAGTAGCTCCTGGCCCCATGTGTATGTACTCACCTAATTGTGGTTGCAGGGGACGATTCGTAGCTCCTGGCCCCGTGTGTATGTACTCACCTAATTGTGGTTCCAGGGGACGATTCGTAGCTCCAGGCCCCATGTGTATGTACTCACCTAATTGTGGTTGCAGGGGACGATTCGTAGCTCCTGGCCCCGTGTGTATGTACTCACCTAATTGTGGTTGCAGGGGTCCAGTCGTAGCTCCTGGCCCCGTGTGCGTGTGTATGTACTCACCTAATTGTGGTTGCAGGGATCGATTCGTAGCTCCTGGCCTCGTATGTATGTGTGTGTGTGTACTCACCTAATTGTGGTTGCAGGGGTCTATTCGTAGCTATTGTGTGTACTCACCTAATTGTGGTTGCAGGGGTCGATTCATAGTGTGTGTGTGTGTTTGTTTGGTCCAGCGGATGGTGTCCTCTGATATACATTGGGTTTTCCCAAATCATTATTTTAGAGTATGTGCTCAGGTCCTGTATCAGGAGGTGAAGGAGGTTTATAATAATAATAATAATAATAATAATAATAATAATAATAATAATAATAATAATAATAATAATTTACTAACTTTCCAATATGTTAATAAACTAGGAATCGCTAGACTGAGCAATAACCGGAGAATGCGTTTTGTGATCGTCATCAAACTTACACCACTGGTGGGGCTTTACTCCCAGAAAAGGTTCGCAGTGATTTTGAGCTGTATAATTATTAATTCGCTAATTTTAATAAGCAAACTGGTTTCCGTGCAATTACTGGAAGTTCCTCAATCCGTACTCCCTAGAACGCAGGCGAGAGAGATACATGATTATATACACTTGGAAAATCCTAGAGGGATTAGTACCAAAGTTACACACTGACATCACTCCCTATGAAAGCAAAAGACTCGGAAGACAATGCAACGTTCCCCCAATGAAAAGCAGGGGTGCCACTAGCACGATAAGAGACAATATAATAAGTGTCAGGGGCCCAAGACTGTTCAACTGCCTGCCTCCCAGCATACATAAGGGGGATTACCAATAGACTCCTGGCTGTCTTCAAGAAGGCTCTGGACAGCCACCTAAAGTCAGTACCTGACCATCCGGGCTGTGGTTCGTACGTCAGTTTGCGTGCGACCAACAGTAACAGCCTGGTTGATCAGGCCCTGATCCACCATGAGGCCTGGTCACAGACCGGGCCGCGGGGGCGTTGACCCCCGAAACCCTCTCCAGGTCTCCAGGTTATTATTATTATTATTATTATTATTATTATTATTATTATTATTATCAAAACCAAGCACTAAACCCATTAGGGTCATACAGAGCTGCTGCAGTTACTGGAAAGCGCCTCTTGACAGGCTTCAAACCTTAATTAACCTCTAGCGTATCTTACTTCCCCAACACCTACTGTATAAATATATATAACAGGTTATAGATCTAATGGTTATAATAATTTTTTAAAGGGGTGGACCGGTAAGCCAGCCGAAGGCCTCGGTCACCTGACCAAAATGTCTTTCTGCAGGTTTCCCGGAGCTGGGTTGGTAGTACACTCGGCTCAAATATTGAGGTTCATGGTTCGATCCCCAGTACTTGCCCGAAATGCACTGTAACAAGGGGCTTTCTGTATACTAAGTCTGCATACGTTTTACTTGTAAAAATAAAGGTTATTAGCATATAACTGTGACCCATGTCAGGAAACACTTGTCCTATTTCCTGACAAACCTAACCTACCGTATGTAATTGGTCCAGAATTATTACTGACAAAACTGTAAGCAGCTAGACACAGGATAGATGGTAGAAGAGTATCAATAGCTGGACCTGGTATTCCATAATAGATGTCTATTCTAATACATATCACAATTGTAACAATTTTGGTACTGTAACACATTTTCTGAATGATTACAATCGTCTGACTAGCATGTGTAAATTACATAGGCTAACAACCCAAAAAAAGTCAGTGATTCTTTTTTCCCCATTGGGATTAGGTAAGTTTATTTCGGTACAGTTAAGTACAATTATCATACCTAGTAACATATATGTGTAAATTACCCAGGATAACCCAAAAAAGAGTGACATTGCCATCGGGAATCTTGCTCCTAGTGTTACGTAACTGTACATAGATAACTGGAAGTTAGTCGACTATTGTGGATCGCATCCTGGGTGAGGACCTAATCAAGCCACATTGACTGGCTTGCCTGGGTTACTATCTCTCCGAGGATTAAACAATGTGAATAATGTGTCTTCCAGGTATACATACAGTCAGTGGTTTAGAGAAAACTGTTTATAGAAAACGTACTGTCCCTGTCTTGCCGGTAACCCAAGACAAAATTATTCAGATCAAATATAACTTTAATAACTTTACAGACAGTAATATGAAATTGTCCTAAAGATACATGAATGTTATAAGCATACACTATAGACAAATTATGTACAATACCTAGGAAAACACCAAATTAGTGAGATTTATTTCATGTAGTGTCCATGTGGTTAGTTCACGCTATAACTTGTGTAAAGTATCTGATGAATGCTTATAATCAGAACCATAATTTTTAAAGGGGGTGGAGGGGTAAGCCAGTGGAAGGCCTCGGTCAGATGACCAAAAACTCCAGCTGCGGGTCATAATATGACTAATATTCGTGTCAGGAAAACCTTACCTAACCTAACCTTATGCAAAGTGTTAATAATAATAAATAATAATAAATATATGTAGATCATGATGGCTGTTTAGCCTCTGGCATGAGACAAGCTCTTGTACCCCTCTAAAATTCTAAAGCAAAAAAAACAAAAAATGTGTTAATAATATTTAGAAAAAAAAAACTGATATGTTATTGCGGTAAGTTATAGCCAGTCTTTCCACCATGGAACCCCAAGAACCAAGAAACCTAATGGAAATAAGTCACTTTGTCTGACTTTTTTTTGGGGGGTTATCCTAGGTAATAATCTACACATATGCTGCTATGTATGATAATTTAAGTAACCTATACCATATTTTATGATTTTTGTTCTTTTTCATTCTGGAGTCCTTAATTGAGAAACTGGTACATTAAAATGATCAGAAATCCCTATCCGAGGGAACTACAGGGAGTCTCTCAACCCTTTTAGTAGGTTCAGCATTTTACTAGGTTCAGCATAGGTTAGGTTTCAGAGTTCAATGGCATATTTTATCTCCTCGGGGTGAGACATTAGGTCATTTGAGAGACATTTGAGTTCCTCAGATTAGGTATCTGACCATCCCCCAGGATGCGACCCACAACAGTCGACTAATACCCAGGTGCCCTTTTACTGTAGGTGAACAGAGGCAATGGGTGTAAGGAGACCTGCCCATGTGTCTCGCCCTGCCCAGGATTCGAACCTGGGACCAATCGGTTGTGAGCCGACTGCGCTGACCACTGCGCTACAGGTCACCCGGTGTCAACTGGTACTTCAAGAATATTTGAAGTTCATATTTTTTTTTCGATTTTTTTTTCTGGAGTTGAGTAAATTTTTTTAGGTACAAGTATACATAAATACAGTTACACAAATTATCATACATAGTAATATAGTATATGTAAATTATCTAAGATAAACCCCCCAAAAAAAGTCATACAAGTGACCTATTTCCATTGGGTTCCTTAATAAGGATCTTTAATTTTCTAATTAGAGTTTTATGGCTGTTTTCAGGTTTCAATTAGAGCATTTTTTTTATTTTGCCACAGGGAGCGAGTTTATAGAGCAACATCAACGGAAATAAGTCACTTTGTCTGACTTTTTTGGATTACCCTGAGTAATTTGCACGTGTTTCTGGGTATGATAATTGTACTTATGTGTACTTGTACCTAAATAATCCTACTACTATAAAAAAAAATTACTGGACCGCACCAATCATCCTGTGAGTTAAAATAAAATATGGAAATACAAAGTCACTTGGATTTTTTTTTTTGGGGGGATGGGGAGGTTATCCCGGGTAATTTATAATATTTATGATAATTGCACTTATGTGTACCTGTACCTATGTAAACTTACTAGAATTACCGACAGAATGTTAGGTAGGACACAGATGCAACTAATGTGACGTTTTATTGTGGAGAGGGAAACGTTGCAACGATAAAATGTTGCATTAGTTACATCTGTGTCATCTTACCTTTACGTAAAATACAATATGCATACAGTATGTATCAGTGGAATTAGTTGACATGACACTGGAGATACGTAGTTGTTCGAGGACCAGTGGAAATAAGTCACTTTGACTTTTTTGGGTTATGCTAGGTAATATACACATGTGTTACTCATGTATGATAATTTGTTTAACTGTATTTATGTGTAGCTGTACCTGAATAAATTAAAATTAAAATGTTTATTTCCTAGTAAAGCTTACAATGTGTGGTTTACATGTTATAAGATATTAAAGGACACCAATGGAAATAAGTCACTGTCTGACTTTTTGGGTTATCCTAGGTTCTCTACACATATGCTGCTATGTATGATGATCTATGTAACTGTATTTGTGTATACCTGAATAAACTTACTTACTTACTTACTAATTACAAAGAAGGCCACTAGCTTGCCTAGGCATTTTGGGCAGATTAATACTAATTCTTACTGTATATTGATATTGGAGCAGTACATTTGAACACATTATTAGTACAAATCATATAATAATATTATAAATGGTAGATTTAGTAATGGGTTTGGATTTGTCTTGGCATGATACATTGTTTCTATTTAAGCTCATATACTAGAAGATTATCTTAGCCTAACTTAGGACTAACTTAAGACTTAATAGGCAATAGCTATATTAGGAATTAAATGTTTACAGTCATTTGGGTGGGTGTCTACCTGGAGAGAGAATTCCAGGGGTCAACGCCCCCGCGGCCCGGTCCGTGGCCAGGCCTCTTGTTGGACCAGAGCCTGATCAACCAGGCTGTTACTGCTGGCCGCACGCAGTCCAACGTACGAACCACAGCCCGGCTGATCAGTACCGACTTGAGGTGCCTGTCCAGTGCCTGCTTGAAGACAGCCAGGGGCTTGTTGGTAATCCCCCTGATGTATGCTGGGAGGCAGTTGAACAATCTTGGGCCCCTCACACTTATTGTGTTGTCCCTCAACGTGCTAGTGGCACCCCTGCTCTTCATTGGGGGAATGTTACATCGCCTGCCGAGTCTTTTGCTTTCGTAGGGAGTGATTTTTGTGTGCAAGTTTGGTACTAAGCCCTCGAGAATTTTCCATGTGTATATAATAATGTATCTCTCCCGCCTGCGTTCTAGAGAGTACAGGTTTAGGAACTTCAAGCGTTCCCAGTAGTTGAGGTGGTTTATCGCACTTATGCGTGCCGTGAAGGTTCTCTGCACATTTTCAAGGTCAGCAATTTCACCCGCCTTGAAAGGTGCAGTTAGTGTGCAGCAATATTCCAGCCTAGATAGAACAAGCGATCTGTAAAGTGTCAACATGGGCTTGGCATCCCTGGTTTTGAAGGTTCTCATTATCCATCCTGTCATTTTTCGAGCAGATGCAATTGCTACATTGTTATGGTCCTTGAAGGTGAGATCCTCTGACATGAACACTCCCAGGTCTTTGACATTAGTTTTTCGCTCTATTGTGTGGTTGGAATTAGTTTTGTACTCCGATGAGATTTTAATTTCTTCACGTTTTCCGTATCTGAGTAATTGAAATTTCTCATCATTGAACTTCATATTGTTTTCTGCAGCCCATTTAAAGATTTGGTTTATGTCTGCTTGGAGTCTTGCAGTGTCTTCAACGGTGGACACTGTCATACAGATTCGGGTGTCATCTGCAAAGGAAGACACAGCACTGTGGCTTATATCCCTGTCAATGTCTGATATGAGGATGAGGAATAGGATGGGAGCAAGTACTGTGCCTTGTGGAACAGAGCTTTTCACAGTAGCTGCCTCAGACTTTACTCTGTTGACTACTACTCTTTGTGTTCTATGTGTTAGGAAATTATAAATCCATCTACCAACTTTTCCTGTTATTCCTTTATCACGCATTTTGTGTGCTATTACACCATGGTCACACTTGTCAAAGGCTTTTGCAAAATCTGTGTATATAACATCTGCATTCTGTTTATCTTCTAGAGCATCCAGGACCTTGTCGTAGTGGTCCAGTAGTTGGGACAGACAGGAGCGGCCTGCTCTAAACCCATGCTGTCCTGGGTTGTGCAATTGATGGGTATCAAGATGGGTGGCGATCTTGCTTCTTAGAACCCTTTCAAAGATTTTTATGATATGGGACGTTAGCGCAATTGGTCTGTAGTTCTTTGCTATTGCTTTACTGCCCCTTTGTGGAGCGGGGCTATGTCTGTTGTTTTTAGTAGCTGCGGGACGATCCCAGTGTCCATGCTCCCTCTCCATAGGATGTTAAAAGCATGTGATAGGGGCTTCTTGCAGTTCTTGATGAACACGGAGTTCCATGAGTCTGGGCCTGGAGCGGAGTGCATGGGCATGTCATTTATTGCCTTTTCAAAGTCATTTGGCGTAGTGATGATGTCAGAAAGGCATGCGTCTGTCAAGTTCTGTGGCACTCTCATGAAAAAATCATTTAGGTTTTCGATTTTCAGTCTGGTTAGTGGCTCGCTAAAGACTGAGTCATACTGGGATTTAAGTAACTCACTCATTTCCTTGCTGTCATCTGTGTAGGACCCATCCGGTTTAAGTAGGGGCCCAATACTGGTTGTTGTTCTCGACTTTGATTTTGCATAGGAAAATAAATACTTAGGGTTTCTTTCAATTTCATTTATGGCTCTTAGTTCTTCCCGTGTCTCTTGATTCCTATAAGATTCCTTTAGTTTTAATTCGATGTTTGCCATTTCTCTGACTAGTGTCTCCCTACGTATTTCAGAGATATTGGCCTCCTGTAGCCGCTCCGTTATTCTGTGCCTTCGCCTGTATAGGGAGCGCCTCTCTCTTTCTAGTTTGCATCTTCTCCTCCTTTTCCTTAAGGGAATTTGCCTTGAGCAAACCTCAAGTACCACAGAGTTAATTTGTTCAAGACATAGGTTGGGATCCGTGATGCTTAGGCAATCTTCCCAGTTTATATCATTTAGGACTTGGTTTACTTGGTCCCACCTTATGTTTTTGTTATTGAAGTTGAATTTGGAGAAAGCTCCCTCACGGCTGATCACATTTTGTTGATCTGGAGCTCCCCGCATGCATGTCTGGACCTCTATTATGTTGTGA
This sequence comes from Cherax destructor, assembly GCA_009830355.1. Lineage (NCBI taxonomy): Eukaryota > Metazoa > Arthropoda > Malacostraca > Decapoda > Parastacidae > Cherax > Cherax destructor. The sequence goes on from WNWK01000354.1 coordinate 421,856, forward strand.
TCTGAGTATATTGTTTTTGATATGATGACATTTCGTATCAGATCATCATTGTTGGTGAAGATGAGGTCCAGCGTATTCTCTAATCTTGTGGGCTCTACTATTTTCTGGTTTAAGGTGAACTTGGTGCAGAGATTTAAAAGTTCATGCATGTGTGAATTTTCATCTGAGCTGCCTCCTGGTGTTATCTCTGCTACCACATTGTGTAAGCGTAAATTAAGGGGGAATTACATAAGGTAAATATTTATTTTTAAATGCACATGTCGACATCTAAACTTTTGGAAAAAGGCACAAGAGTAGTCGCTGCAGTAGGTCTACTAGGCTGTTGTATTTTTCCAGCTACCTGGAATATACCTGGAGAGGGTTTCGGGGGTCAACGCCCCCTCGGCCCGGTCTGAGACCAGGTCTCATGGTGGATCAGGATCTGATCAACCAGGCTGTTACTGCTGGCCGCACTCAAACATGAAACTACAACATAAAAAGCACTGCAGTAAGTCTACAAGGCCATGCTAGGCACGTCTTACATCCAACCATTCCCACTAATATACTTGTCTACCTTATTTTTTTTTTTAAGCTACTGTGTCCTTAAATTTACAAAGGCTATAGTCTACTATCAAATTAAAAAGCCATACTGAACTCCGCATACCCAGGTGCCTATTTTTACTGGTAGGAGGGCGAGGTATGCCAGCACCAGGTGTACCTCACATATCATTAAACCAGTGTATGAATAACTATACCGCGTGATGAGGGAAGCTCCGTAAATATAACACTTACTCTAACCTCGTAAGATGTCGTATATATATATGAGGGTAGCCGCACCTTTGTTGCTAAATGCACCTGTGGGGTGATCCCAGCTCTCTCTCTCTGTCAGGAGCAGCAAGTATAACCATTTATCAAGGTGCGGCTACACATCCAGTGCGATAATAATAATATCTTTATTTACTACAAGTACATGTACAAGGTATACACAGCTCTAGCTGACATCAATGACTTACTACTATATAGAAAACCTCTTGTTATGCAGAGCATTTCCTACAAATTAGGTCAGTTTTGTCCCAGGATGCGACTAACACCCAGGTACCCATTTTATTGATGGGTGAACATAGACAACCGATGTAAGGAAACACGTCCGATGTTTCCACCCCTTCGCCGGACCCTCGCCGTGTGAAGCCAGAGATTTCGCCACCAGGCCACATGCAGTATGGCAACACATGCATTGTGGCAACACGTGCACTATGGCAACACGTGCAGTATGGCAACACATGCATTGTGGCAACACATGCAGTATGGCAACACATGCATTGTGGCAACACATGCAGTATGGCAACACATGCATTGTGGCAACACATGCAGTATGGCAACACATGCATTGTGGCAACACATGCAGTATGGCAACACATGCATTGTGGCAACACGTGCAATGCGGCATGTGTAGCCACACAAAGCGGTTGTAATAATGGTGACTGCAATAAATTATGTAATAATCCACATGGATACAGGAATACGGAAAGTAACGTTGATCTGTATATTTCGACCCTCAACTGGAGTCCTCTTCAGACTACTATATATTTAAAAATGCATTTATGTGAGCAGTGATAAGACATATAGGTGTTTATAATATAACAAATATACAGTTCTGGGAAGGAACTACCTGAAATCTAATTTGTATAATAATCATCAGTGCAGATTATAGGAGTGTTTAAACTGGGATCAATATTATTCATTTAACAGCTAAGGTTACATCCAAATAATATATCAATATTGTACTCATATCAAAATTATATGATAGTTAAAAATTCAGTTAATAAAAAGTCTCTGAAAATGCCTAAATTTTACAGCAACCTCAGCCTAAAATAACTCCCCCTGCTCTCCAACTATACACAAAAAATATCCACTGACGTTTCTGGCTAAAATAGCTTATGTAACATATTATAGTATATGCGATAGTGGCTTTGTAACGTCATATAATCTAACACTCTACTCCGGAATGTTAACTTAAAATTAAATAAAAGTTTCGACTACATTGAGGAATGCTGGTGAATTTAGACAAGACAAAGACAGATTTGTCTGAGCATGATAATGTTTGTACAGAGATGGGGGATATTTGGTTGTACATGCAGGGCCGGATTAAGGCATGGACCTGAAGGGGTGCAGCCCAGGGTCCTCCGCCAGCTGGAGGGCCTCCAGACACTAAGCGAGACGTGTTCTCAGTTACTGCTGCAAGTTTATAATTATAATATGTTATTACATCACGTATATGATGAACTCTTGACGGTTGTGATTATTTTTTTTTCTTTTGAAAATATCACTGGGGACCTCACAGTACCTGTAGCCCAGAGGCCTACAAAATCTTAATCCGGCTCTCTGTGTATGCAGAAAGCCCATAATTATGCAGAACATTCCTGGTTAAATCTATTAATGTTGGTGACATGTAGTCGCTTACCGGCACTCTTACTCCTCCAGCGCCATATATGACACTCTTATCTATTTATTTTAGTTTACTTTAAATGTTTCTCATATAGGCAAGACATAAGTTATGCAGAGCTGATAATTTATTTCTTAAAATGTCCTTCTTCAGCCAGTGGCATGAGAATGGCACGTCTTGGTTGATTGGCTCTCATGTTCCGCTAGTACCAATTTTTTTTTTTTTGCTAATATCTCCCAAAATAAATATTTGCACAGTAACGGTAATAGTTAAAGATTACTACTACTCGCTGAACTCTGGCACTAGTTACTATTTTACCTCCATACAACCCGTGTACACCAGAGAGTAAACAAGTATATAACACGTTGCCAGGGCGTTCGTGATTGTATTTTACATAATAATATAATAAGTTAGTTCTGATCAGGACCTAAAATTCTACTAACCATACCTAGTATAATTTATTGTTTTACTTGTTTGCTTGCTTTATTAATTACGTGTTGTTAATAGTATTGAGGATGGACTTCACAAATGAGGGAGGAACACGTATAGAAACATTTATTGGTTTTAACAGAGACGTTTATAGCCACGTAACAGCCGGGAACCAGTTCCCAGAGCGCACGAAAGATATTGGATTCTACTTGAACTCCTGTGTTTTACTCTTCCATTTATACCGGAACTTGGAGGGCCCTTAATTGAGGGCACTTCTGCACCTGTGTTGGTGAAGTGCGGACGTTCTCCTCCACCCCTGCCTCAAGTATCAGTGTCACATTTAACTTGTTTGCTCCCAGGACACTTATCGTCGTCTTAGACAGCTCAGTACTGGCTCTAGGCGCCATGAAGCACCTCCTTCTAGGCATGTTAAAAGCCTGTTGTTGTTGACTCAGATGGGCCCGCTTGTGTGTGTGGACAACTGGCTCTGCTAGGGTTGAGGCAACAAGGTTCACCTGACCTAACTGGCAACTTGTCCCCGTTTCTCTTTCCGGGACAAACCTTTTGTTTCCTTTATAGTTTCTGCAACATATTTTCCCCGAATTCCCGGGAAATAGGGTTCAATAAGGCGTTAGCTTTGGTGGCCCTTAATAACTGGCCGCCAGTAAAGCCGCCAGAGCAGAGGTTACTGGAGGACGACCTCCACTGTTACTTCACACCCACCTGCACGAGTCATGACGGAAAGTGACCAGGGACTCTTCCATAGGGCCAAGTTCCTTATATATGCAGGCGGCATTTTCTTCCTCTACTTCTATTATGGCGTGTTACAAGAGTCCATGTAAGTCACTTTGACCTTTTTCTGTTATCCTGGGTAAATTACACTAGTATATGGTAATTTTACTTGTGTACCTAAATTAACTTAATAGTGTTAAGCTGTTTATTTGGTATTTGGTTTCCGATCAAGATAACCGGTATACAAATTATTACATCAAAGTCCGGGTTTAGCGCTCAGTTCAGATTGTATTATTATTATTTATTATTATTAATTTATTATTATTATTACATACAGGCCCCTCAAGGGAGGTGCCTGGGTGCTGGTGAGGTGTTATTGATATAAGGAACTTGATTCAAGGAATTGGAGAGGTTCAATTTCTTGAATGGTGTTGATTCCTTTCATTTCTCCAGGCGCTGCATGACCCCTCTGGTTTTAGCACTCTCCCATGAATGTAATAATTACATTCATACCTTTGCTTGTACCTTGACCCATATTTCTATATTTGTGATTCAAGGACTCAACCAATAAGGGTCATACAGTGTCTTGATTAATAGAAAGCAACAGGTTTGATCCAACTGCAGGGTGGATCCAGGTAAGGGAAGTATAGCTCCAGTTCCTTGAAGGTTTTGACACTGCAAAATGTGTGTAGTCTCCTTAAATCTTTATAATTTATACAACTGCACAAATCTCATTTAGTTGGGAACAGTACATTATGCTTCACTGAAATAAGTTTTTTGTTAAATGTCAACTCCAGTATAGTAATCATTCTTGGTATAGAGTGGTTGTGCCTATTTAGGATTTTTAATATGGTGTGTCATGACAAAACTGATTGAGGGTCGGAAGTTGAGTAATATTTTTCATTGTCTCTTACTTTTCAGTACTCGCACACGTTATGGGGAAGAGAAAGAAAAATTTACATATTCCCTAGCACTTGTATTTTTCCAGTGTATCATAAATGCCATATATGCAAAAATAAGTGAGTATTAAATTTGTTTTTCTCATGTGTGTGCATGACTAGTTGATGGGTGTCCCTTAGCACTCTGCATGCCTATCAGTCTTCAGTGTCCACTTTTGCTGAAGGCAAGTAATTGTTTGTCTTTACACATATTAAAGCATTGTTATAAAAACTTGTATAGACATCTTACTAAGAGTACAATATTTGGAAAGAGGATGCCATTTTTTCATAACAATTGCTTTCTTTCTTATAATGTTGCTCATTCACTGGTGTAATGTACATTTTTATATAAAACGGTATTCTTCAGTGTCGTTTTTTGTTTTCTATTGCAATGTATATTTCTTCTGATAATTATAATGTATCATGGCAGTCTTCATTTTATACATCTCTGCATCATAAATTTATGTTATTATAGAACCATTGATATTCAGTCACATTAAATTTTACAGTAGTCCCCCCATATCCGCGGGGGATATGTTACAAGACCTACCGTGAATACCTCAAACCATGGATAATAACAAACCCTATATATACGAGTCATTTTTCATTTACATACATGCCTATAATAAAATTTAATTCATAAATTATGCACAGTAAGTTGAGAATTAGCAGTTTTTTGTTAATGGGAAGCACTTCATGGCTTCTCTTAGGCTTTGAAGAACTACCACCACCACTGCTTTTGTGCTTTAAAGTTACGTATTATTAAGCAAAATTAAGGATTATTTTCAGGCCACAGTAAACAGTAGATAACTGAAACCGCAGAAACCAAATCTATGGATACGGGGGTTCTACTGTATTTACATATTTCACCTAAATCATATCAATTTCTAAATTACATACTGTAGTTTTTCAGTTCTTTTGGGTCTGTCATTCTTTTAACATGTTGATGTCAAAGTTTAGAAATAGATACCGTAAACCCTCGATTTAGTGGATCTCGATTTAAAGGATTTCAGAAATACGGGACAAAAATCTCCTGGGTTATTCGGTTTGGAAATGGCGGACAGAGTCTGTTACAGAATTATTCATTATTGTTATGATCATGACTACAGTCTTGTCTCCATCCACCACAATTGCCATTACCAAACTCTCATTCCCATTATTAGTCCATTAAATCAAAGCCTTAATCATATTTCAGTTATGGGCCCACTGGAGTTTTCTCTACTGCATTTTTACAATATATTTCTTTTGTCTATTGTTCAAATTTTTTTCTACCTTCATGGAAGTGTCTTTTTCATTTCTTAATCAGGCTGTATTTTTTATTAGCATCTCACAGGTATGATTAAATGTACATAGTATCCATTGTTTTTTTTGTTTTGTTTTTATCTTTTAAGATTAATTTTACAGTATGATGCTTATCAGTCAAATCCACACTTCATGAATTCTCAGAATTAACAAATAAATGCATTAATAAATCAGCACTTCATTGCTAATGTATTTGATTTGCTAAATTTTGCTTGGCAGCAGAGCTAGTGTAAGGTATAATTTGCTACATGGTTGCTAATGCTAACCAAGAGGTTCCACTTGAGCCTGCTGTCTGACTCATATGGGTTTAGCACTTTCAACATGAATACATTCACTTACGCCAAGCATGTTAGATTAGAATTTATGTACCAGTACAATACTATACAATTTTTTTAATTTGCAGATCAAATTGTATGTGAAAATTAGAAAGAGGCAATTTTCATATTTAAATTTGCATGCCAGCCATTGATAAGTACTGCAGTGTGGTATTCTCATACTGCTTGAAGCAAAAAGATAAATACTGGAATAAAGTTTGACTTACTGTAATACATACTAATGAAAATATTGTACAGTGGTACCCTGAGTTTTGGACATAATTTGTTCCAGAAGGCTGTTCGAGTGCCGTTACCGAACGAATTTGTTCCCATAAGGAATAATGTAAATTAGATTAGTTCATTTCAGACCCCCAAAAATACACTTACAAAAGCACTTACAATAATACACTTACATAATTGTTCGAGTTGAGAGCTTTACGAAACTCGGGGTACCACTGTATTATATTAATGAAGATTATAGGTTGGTAGACAGCAACCGCCCAGGGAGGTACTACCATCCTGCCAAGTTGAGTGTAAAACGAAAGCCTGTACTTGTTTTACATGATGGTAGGATTGCTGGTGTCTTTTCTGTCTCATAAACATGCAAGATTTCAGGTATGTACATCTTGCTACTTCTACTTACACTTAGGTCACACTATGCATGCATGTACAAGCGTATATATACACATCCCTCTGGGTTTTCTTTTATTTTCTTACTTCTTGTTGTTTATTTCCTCTTATCTCCTTGGGGAAGTGGAACAGAATTCTTCCTCCGTAAGCCATGCGTGTCATAAGAGGCAACTAAAATGCCGGGAGCAAGGGGCTAGTAACCTCTTCTCCTGTATACATTACTAAAGTTAAAAAGAGAAACTTTTGTTTATCTTTTTGGGCCACCCTGCTTTTGTGGGATACGTCCGGTGCGTTGAAAGATGATGATGATTAATGAAGATTATCTTTTAAAAGCTTTTTTCTGTTAACATAAATGAGGGCTGTTTTTCATTTAAATCATATGGGATGGTAAAGTTTCAGGAAGCTCTTAAAATTTTTCGATAGGAGACTTATTTAAATATTAATGGTTGTTGCAAATATATGTATAATTCATGATGCTGACATTACAATCAGATTACCCTCTGACTGCAACATTCTTATTCATCCTGCACTTATTCATCCCTCCAGGACTCAGGAAAAAAGATGCAAAAAATATATTTTGAATGCATAATACTGTATAGGTAGGTAATGTGATCATTAAAGACTCATTGCTTTAGTATTTGATTATCAAACCAAGTTTACTACTACAGTATATTGGAGGATTCTACTAAAGTTAGTGATTATGCTTTGCATACTCTAAGCTTAGGCAAAACATGTGTGCTCTGCATTCAGCATGATATTTACCATTTAATGCTCATAGTCTTAAACAATGCACATAGCATAAGCTTTTAGTAAGTTTGATGTATATTAAGGTCTACGTGTATATTTGTCAACCTGTGTGTACAGTATTATACTCGGATATCTCCATTATTTATGAGCATTTTTGGCTTAGGTTATAGGCTAATTGTAGCTGTGAAATTATTTGAATTACTAATATTGGCCAGAAGAAAAGCACACACACTAAACTCATCTGAGATGAATTAGTAAGGAACTTATCGACAAAAAACTGTGATCCAGATAGAATAATTTTATTTTAGTGAACATATGCATTACATGTAGAAGTATGATTATTGATGGATATAATGAAAATGAATGCTTCGTGATTAGTCATTAGTTAAGAAATGTAGTTATTCTATCTGTATTGTTTGACTGCTTTGGAAAGCAAGTGTCTTTATACTGGGAAATTTTGTAGCAAGCATATTTTGCATTCTATGATATTGCTTAGATTTTTAAAATAATGAATTTAGGTTCATTATGGTAAGTATATTTGGATACAGGAGGGCCCCGCTTATATAGCATGTTAGGTTCCAGGCTACTGCTGTAAAGTGAAAATTACTGTGAAGTGAAACATAGCCTTTTTTATGTTTCAAATGCATTTAAAAGCCTGAAAACATGTTTACACTATCATATATTAAATGAGCATTAGAGCTAGGCCTAAAAAATGTATATACAGTACACACTTTACTTACCTTAAGATATTTTCGTCCCTAGCTTAAAGTGAGTGGTGAATATATTTATTGTAGGGAGTCTGAATAAATGAAGAATGGGTATAATTGAAAACTACTGCATTAATGAAACGCTGCAAAGCGAAGCTCTGTAAAGTGGGGCCGCCTGTATATTGTATTTATACTGCATTGTAGTCAAAAGTTTATGATTAATTACTGCATTATGAATTTACAAAAAAAAATAAAAATAATGTTTAGAACAGAACTGTTCTGTTAAAAGACAATCATAGGTTGAACATCCTCTTTCCTAATTGTCACTGATTCTAACTAACTTAAGAAACCAGTGGTCATGCCAATAAGAACTCGTTAAACTTGTGGAAGTGTACCCAATATATTAATGTAACCATTTTTAATAATAACCATGGCCCTCCTGGACTTCCTGTGCATCTGTGTGTTGTAAGTGGGGAAGTTTGTCCTCGACCAGGGTGAAGATACGACTCGTCGTGTCTACTATGCTTCGTGCTCTCTCACGTATTTGTTGGCCATGGTCTCCTCCAATATGGCCCTTCAGTGGATAAATTACCCTACACAGGTCAGTTATTTATCTGTTATCTTCATTATTTTTAAAATTTCATCAGTAAATTCAATATGTTTTTGTTGCTTATTGTTCCTTGTTAGGTTTGTTTCTTTTCCATTTTTTTATTAATACTGTAACGTTTGAAATCAGCATGTATACCCTTGGGAATTATACCTAAAATGATTTTATTGATTGATAAAACTGCAAGAGTTTAGTTAAAATGTAAGATGTACTTTACTGCATAGTTAATTTTTATTAATAGTAATGGATAGTACTGTACTAGTAGGACATCAATAAGAAGTTGAAAGTGCTATTAGGAAATTTTAAGTGGGTGGTGGTGTGTTAGTAGTACATATTGGTAGCGCACATCAAGTGAGCTTCTGTTAGTGCTCATCTTCATTTATTAAGTACCTACAACAATTTTATTTGTTTCACATTCCATTAAGGTATTATATTTATTCTGTGGTTACATGATAATAATTGTTCATAATTTTTTTTTTTATTAACACATTGGCCGTTTCCCACCAAGGTAGGGTGGCTCGAAAAAGAAAATGGGTTGTGACTTTTTCGGGCAAGAGAGTTGTAGTTCGGAGAGTCTTTTATCTCTACATTAGTGGGCAATGATCAGATGGTAAAAATTATACTACTACTACAGTACTGCAAACCCCAAGTATGCACAGCAATTATACCATGGAACGGGTGGGGATTGAACCCATGGCAAGCGAGTCCTCAAACTCCAGGCCAGGTTTGTTTGCAATTATGTTATGATTTTGAGTCATGCACAGCAATTTACTAGTTACAGAACTAAAGTCAATACAAAACCTTAAATTGCAGTAAAGCCGAGCTTAACAGTTTTTCTCCAGTTATATTTTTGGCCAAGCAGTTTATGAAGGGAGCCCAAAATATTTCTCTGCACTGCATACTTTGCTAGAGCACAGTTGAGTGAAAATTAAGTATTGTATCTGGCACTAGAATATCATACATTACCTGTATTTATTTATGCATGTAGTATAGTACTCTAAATGACAAAAGCAAAATTGCCATAATAGCTTGGAAAGTGCATTTTATTTATTGTGTTTTTATATGCATTTGGCTCAATTCATAGATGTGATAAATTGGTCACACTCCAGGTTCCAAGGGTGTTATTTTTTGTCAGTAACCTTCTACAGGTAGCTGGACGTTTAAGTTTTTTTTTTTTCTTGATTGGTGGACACAAACCAGTGTCATGCCTCTGGTATCTCTTGTTTGCTATAATTCAATGCATATCTCCTATCTTTGGTTTAAAACCACAAAACCATAGACTGTCTTAATCTACAATACTGCATATGCATGATTGCAAAATAATGATTTAGCTGTATAACCCTGGATTATGCCACAAATCCAATTCAGGAACAAAATGGGAGATTGTAATGTTCAGGAAAATCAAGACTCATTTATTTTGCATTTGAAAATGCCATACAGTTTCATAACTGTTCACTTTTTTATTTCAGGTTGTAGGAAAATCATGTAAACCCATTCCAGTGATGGTCTTGGGAGTGATTTTGGGACGCAAGAGTTATACTTGGAAGAAGTATGTCTTTATCTTCTTAATTGTTGTTGGTAAGTTCTGTATAACCTGTTAGTCTGTTAAGTCCTCTGCTTCTTTTCTTACATTTACAGCTTGTCTAGTATTCACCTCTTTAATAATGAAGCACAGTAAGTAGTGTTTCTGAGAAAATATATATTTTCTACAGTTTATACTGGGTTTCATTATTGTAATTTATATTTTTTCTGATTACTATTTTCAGATCTGGGGAACTTTCTTACCCTAAAAGTAGCCATTTCATAACATTTATATGTTGTAATAACTCTTTCTTCTCTGCCTGTTCCATGGCATTACCGATTCTCCTTTTGTGAATGCTGGTTAATATATAGAGGTTATTAGCTAAAAGCTGTTTTCCTTCACCAGGGGTTGCGATGTTTATTTATAAGGACTCCAAGGCTGCAGCGGCATCTACAGGTGGCGTGGCTATTGGACTTGGTGAGGTACTCCTAGTAAGTAGTGAATGTTTCATTTTTTTTATAGACAAAGAGACAGGGTTGAAATCTGAAAAGGTGCAAGGTTGATTTGACAGAGTACTGTAGTAGGGGGATAGAGAGTGGCTGGTAATGGTGATTGTGGTGGACAGAGATGAGATTGTTTTGCTGTGATTGTAACTGTGATGTACAGTTCTGTAACCAATGGACTTAGTTTCTGAATCAATTGACCCACTGGCTTTTGTCCCATATTTCAAAAGTTCATTAAACCGAGGGTTTACTATGCAAAGTAGGGAAAGAGCACTATAAATATGAGAGAAAATAGAGATTAGGGATCTTTCTTCTTTCAACACGTCGGCCATTTCCCACCAAGGCAGGGTGGCCCAAAAGGAAAAATGAAAGTTTCTCCTTTTACATTTAGTAATATAGTGTACAGGAGAAGGGGTTACTAGCCCCTTGCTCCCGGCATTTTAGTCGCCTCTTACGACACGCATGGCTTACGGAGGAAGAATTCTGTTCCACTTCCCCATGGAGAGTGATTAGGGAAAGTCTTGATAAAACAAAATATTTTTAGTATGGTTCCTGGGCAACTGTGGGTCTATTGCTGTGTTAGTTCTGTATTAGGTGCAATTATTATTAATATTTTTCTTTTGATACTATTTGTTACCACAGCATTATATACTTTTTTCAGTCTTACACCATATTTAATAGCTTCCTAACTTTTTTCTTCATTCCTTTGACATAAATTTTATGTAATTTTCTATTTCTTCTTTTCATCTTGTTCCATGTTATTTATTTGTAATATACTTTTTTGAGTATCATCAGTATTAACATTTAAAGTTTGGGAAGTTGGTAGATTTGTTATAGTCCAAATCCTATGGACATTTCTGTGAATAGGCTAACATTATCTCTTGCATTATAAAACAAGTTACCCTGATGGATTTATAGATATTGCATTACCACATATTGTCTGCTGCATTAGCTTAATACTGTACCTAGATTATGTCATTCAGCTGTAACTACCCAATATCAGTTTTGAGGTGGTTGGAATATTGCAAACATCTCATAATGAGGTGCATAGCATCATTTAACTTGTACTTGAAAATGGCTTGAAGCCAGAAGGGCTTCAGACTTATCATGTCAAGGAAACTGGTATTGATGTGGTGCAGTGCCTTTGATTACTGCAGGATCAACATGTACTTAGTTAACAGCCAGTAAGCAAATTTCATAAAAGGCAGGGAATATTCTGCAGTAGGGTGGACATTAATCTCTAATAATTGAAAACAGCACCTTCATTATACATGATGTTAGGATGGTTAAATGTTGACAAATGATCTGGGTGACCAGAAAACTTTAACAAATATAACTTTTTACACCTAGTGGCTTGTATCTCTTAAGAACCTTGAATCAACAGTGTGCTGGCAGATAATTTATGAGAAAGAAATGCAGCAGGTTGTTATATGTTTGTTCTGAGGGTTGATATGAATTTCTGCTAAATTTATATTAAGGCAGGCAAGAGGTGTTGGGCTAAAAGATAAAGAAGCAAATACAAAGTGGGAGTTGTCACAGTTGCTTTTTGCTGATGACACTGTGCTTTTGGGAGATTCTGAAGAGAAGCTGCAGAGGTTGGTGGATGAATTTGGTAGGGTGTGTAAAAGAAGAAAATTGAAAGTGAATATAGGAAAGAGTAAGGTGATGAGGATAACAAAAAGAATAGGTGACGAAAGATTGGATATCAGATTGGAGGGAGAGAGTATGGAGGAGGTGAATGTATTCAGATATTTGGGAGTGGACATGTCGGCGGATGGGTCTATGAAGGATGAGGTGAATCATAGAATTGATGAGGGGAAAAGGGTGAGTGGAGCACTTCGGAGTCTGTGGAGACAAAGAACCTTGTCTATGGAAGTAAAGAGGGAATGTATGAGAGTATAGTTATACCAACGCTCTTATATGGGTGTGAAGCATGGGTGATGAATGTTGCAACGAGGAGAAGGCTGGAGGCAGTGGAGATGTCATGTCTGAGGTCAATGTGTGGTGTGAATATAATGCAGAGAATTCGGAGTTTGGAAATTAGGAGGAGGTGCGGGATTACCAAAACGATTGTCCAGAGAGCTGAGGAGGGGTTGTTGAGGTGGTTTGGACATGTAGAGAGAATGGAACGAGACAGAGTGACTTCGAGAGTGTATAAATCTGTAGTGGAGGGAAGGCGGGGTAGGGGTCGGCCTAGGAAAGGTTGGAGGGAGGGGTAAAGGAAGTTTTGTGTGCGAGGGCTTGGACTTCCAGCAAGCATGTGTGAGCGTATTTGATAGGAGTGAATGGAGGCATATGGTTTTAATACTTGACGTGCTGTTGGAGTGTGAGCAAAGTAACATTTATGAAGGGATTCAGGAAACCGGCAGGCCGGACTTGAGTTCTGGAGATGGGAAGTACAGTGCCGGCACTCTGAAGGAGGGGTGTTAATGTTGCAGTTTTATAACTGTAGTGTAAAGCACCCTTCTGGCAAGACAGTGATGGAGTGAATGATGATGAAAGTTTTTCTTTTTCGGGCCACCCTGCCTTGGTGGGAATCGGCCGATGTGTTAATAAAAAAAAAAAAAATAAAAAAATGTATCTTTATATGATTTAATGAATTGTTGGTATGGGAGGGTTTGTAAATATTTACTAAAATGCCCTCCTATATTAAGCATGGATAATTAAAATTACTCTTGGATGCTGCCTTCAGTCTGTCATTAAATGCTCTACATATGTTGGTTGTGTTGCCTTCATTCTGTTGTACTGTGTTCATCAGTTTAACTTGTTTCTGTTTCCATTCTTCCACCCAATGTTCATCAAAAGTTTAATATCATTGTGCTTTAGCTTTTGCTGCTTTGTTTTCCACTATGTCATTTTGCTAACAGTTATGCTATACTTTTAGAAATGTTTTATATCTCAATCCACTACTGTCTTTGAGACAATTTCCATTTTCTGGCTTAAAGGTGATAGAGGAGCATTAACTATGTTCCATGCCTGCCATAAAATTAGCCACATGTGCTAAATTGGCAATTTTTGCATGTAAGTTGACAAAATGGTAAATGCAGAATAGAGAGATTACACAAACAATGTTTACATTCATGTTTTTTACAGTTTTGAGAGCCTTGTTATTGTATATGATGTTTTCATCATATACATATTAATATGTACACCAGAAGAGCAAATGTTGTTTTAGCAGTACTATACAGAATATCAAAAGGAACAGAGTAACAAAGTATTATTATTATTAGCTGTTGTCACTGACTATGGACGGGCTGACAGGAGCAGTTCAAGAACGCATGATTGCAGAGTCCAAGACCAAATCTGGACACATGATGCTTAATATGAACCTCTTCTCTATTGGATATTTAGCCATAGGTGAGTATTCTTGTACTGAGTATACTGTGTATGAATAAAAAAAAAAAAATGTTTTTTTTTTCTTTAGAATTCAAGCTATGGGAAATAGAAAACTTAAATCTTGACAAAAGTCAGCTTAGTTGATCATTAGGTGGAACTGTAGTGAATCTTGTCCAGTAATAACCTGTACTACATAAAGGTGTATAGCTATCTAGATAAAAGGTCTGATCACAGATAAGACTGCTAGGTAGTGTTGTCCAAGCTACAACAGATATAAAATACAGCAAGAGGCATTTTTTTTTTTTTAAATTTCGGCCATTTCCTACCAAGGCAAGGTGACTCGGAGAAGGAAACATTTTCCATTACATATTTTCTATATTCCTCTCCAGAAGTATAAAGACATGATAATAATAATAATAGTTTATTTAGACATGGTACAATGATACATAGGTAGACATGATACAATGATACATAGGTATAAATGAGGTGTACATGCCAAAAGCCCCTAATATGCTGTGCATTGCGGGCATTCTTAAGATTAATTAATAGTAGACTACATGGTAAAAAATTAGGGTTGCGACAATATATATATATATATATATATAAATATATATATTGGAAAGTATTGGCTACTTGTAAGTGAATCTAGTTAGTGATTTTTCTTTGAAATTTGTGTAGTTGTAGCCTCCAAAATTAACTCAGTGGAAGAAAGTATATTCTCCATGTCCTGTTTCAATAACTGCATAGGTACACACCTTGCCCATGGCCACCTGTTTGCTGGTGCCTCCCCTCCCCTCTTCCTGAGTAGCTTGTGGCATGCCACTGACTGGATTCATTTTAACGGTTTTCCTTTGAATTAGGTCTTTCTACCTTTGTCATGTTTTTGTAATTACAGTGGACCCCCGAGTTTCGTAAACCCCGGAAATCGTACAATTATGTAAGTATAATATTGTCAGTGCTTGTGGAAGTGTATTTTTGGGGGTCTGAAATAGACTAACCTATGTGACATTTTTCCTTAAGGGAGTAAATTCGTTCGGTAATGGCGCTTGAGCAGACTTCAGGAGTGAAGTTTTTACGAAACTCGGGGGTCCACTGTACTGGGTTGTCTGTTAGGATCTTAGGGAACCTTTAGGATTGTCTTTTGACATTAATAATTTAATTGATGCTGGTTATTTTAACTTGGCATTATAGTATTTACTTATGTAGTGAGATTTATCCATGCTCGTAAGTTTTAGTTTTCATTAATTTTATCCTTGTTTTTATTATGTTCAGTTATTATTATATTCAAGGGGGAGCACTACACCCATAGTGGTCATACAGCAATGTTATGTACATATTACTTTATTTTTTAACACACTGGCCATCTCCCACTGATGTAGGGTGACCCTAAAAAGAAAAAACACCTTCACCATCAACCACGCCATCACTGTCTTGCCAGAGGCACGCTGATATTACAGTTCTAAACTTCAGATATCCCCACCCCTCCTTCAGAATGCAGGCACTGTACTTCCCACCCCTCCTTCAGAGTGCAGGCACTGTACTTCCCACCCCTCCTTCAGAATGCAGGCACTGTACTTCCCACCCCTCCTTCAGAATGCAGGCACTGTACTTCTCACCTCCAGGACTCGAGTCCGGCTACAGGTTTCGTTGAATCCCTTCATAAATATTACTTTGACCACTGTTATGCACTATATCATTTTTTTTATACAAGCACTGAGTGATGTACATGGTCAAATTGCTCTGTAAATGTCACTTTTACTACTAAATAAATGCATGAAGCACTTGACATAATCCAGATAACTTGTTTAATGCCTTTCTCATTGCGGTAGCTCTTTTGGTGACTGGCGAGATCTTCACGTTTGTCAGCTTTGCTCAGCGTTATCCAGAGGTCCTCACCAAGATGCTCATCTTCAGCATTTGTAGTGCTCTTGGTCAGGTGAGTTGCAAAGCCAGCAAGTCTTATGCGAATAACTCAGTTGAATGTGGAGAAAACATGTATGTATGACAAATATATTGCATGAAAGTTTACATCACCCAGGTATATAACTTTAAACACTGTATTATAGTTGCACCCCCTCCATACTCTGTTATTGTTTCCATCTACTCTGTTGAGTATATTCTATTCTGTAGGTGCTCTCTTTATAGACAACCCTTAAAAATTTTACTGTATAGTGAAAAATTTTGAAATTGCAATAGTTTTACAGATTTCTTTCTTTCAACACGTTGGCCGTTTCCCACCGAAGCGGGGTGGTCCAAAAGGAAAAACGAAAGTTTATCCTTTTACATTTAGTAATATATACAGGAGAAGGGGTTACTAGCCCCTTGCTCCCAGCATTTTAGTCGCCTCTTACGACACGCATGGCTTACGTAGGAAGAATTCTGTTCCACTTTCCCATGGAGATAAGAGGAAATAAGAACAAGAACTAGTAAGAAAATAGAAGAAAACCCAGAGGGGTGTGTGTATATATATATATATATGCTTGTACATGAATGTGTAGTGTGACCTAAGTGTAAGTAGAAGTAACAAGACATACCTGAAATCTTGCATGTTTATGAGACAGAAAAAAGACACCAGCAATCCTACCATCATGTAAAACAATTACAGGCTTTCGTTTTACTCACTTGGAAGGATGGTAGTACCTCTCTGGGCGGCTGCTGTCTACCAACCTACTACCTAGAGTTTTACAGATATCAATGTTTATAAAAAGAAAGCCTTAGCAGTGTTTGGTAATTGTGAAGTGTTACTGAACAATGATTTACCAAAACAATGTTAGCACAGTTGTTTTGTTTGCTGACTCTTAAGAGTGGTAAAAATTTTAATGGATTAGAGTAAAAGTTAATTAATGCTAATTAAATGGTGTTTGACAAGGGTAATCCAATACAGTAATGTACTATATTCTGAGTGGAAAATCCAAATAACTGACTGTCATTTTTAGTGGTAGAGGGTAAACTTCTAAACAGAATAGGATAAGGAAGGAAAAGTGTGTCTCGAGATCTTTGGTAAATGATCAGACGTTTGGACTGAAGGCATTTTAATCCTGTTTAATGAACTGGTGGCAAGTTTATGACTGTTCCACTGCTATAATCCTTTGTATTATATAAGTTAAACCTTCGATGAAAATTAGTGAGAAAGACTTTGCTGAGTTACCTTCATTATGAAGTTTCATCCAGGACTGGACTTTATACTTGAGCAGATTCGTTAATTATTGTAAAGGATTCTTTGCAAACAGTCTCTTTCTCACCAGAAGGTGTGCTTTTTATTGCCTAGTGTGCTAAAATAAGATTTCAGTTTTTTAACCTGGAGGGTTAACCACCCAGGATAACCCAAGAAAGTCAGTTCATCATTGGGGACTGTCTGTCATATTTCCAATGAGGTCCTTTAAACTTTTCACCCACAGCATCCAACTAATGCATTGACAACTGAGTCATGGGGTACACCTTGCAGGCTAGTGCTGCATTTATCCCTGCCTTTTCCTCTTACACAGTAAAGTGCCAGTTTAGAAGAACATGCTTATTTGTTTATAGTACTGTATCATTAAACCCGGTCATTAATAAGATATTAAATGTATTGCCTATGAATATTATGTTTAGGTTTCATAAATACATTTTTTTTCTTTTTGCAGTTCTTTATATTTTTGATGGTGAGTGATTTTGGTCCGCTTCCATGCTCAGTGGTTACTACAACTCGCAAATTCTTCACTGTACTGGGGTCAGTTATACTATTCGGCAATACACTCTCTCCACGGCAGTGGGTTGGAACGGCTTTTGTATTTTCAGGCAAGCTGTTTACTATTTTTTATAATTAAGTACATGTATTTTTCTCCTTAGTTCTCATGTTTTGTGGTCAGATCTGATCTCATTAAATCTAATATTCCAAGTGATTGTCCAAGCATTGTCTCAAGGTTTTAAGGCCTATATGGGTAAAAATACATGTAGTTTTCTAATAATTATTGTCATCAGGGGTAAAAAAAAACTATCAAGGAAGGGATTTTGTGGGTGGAATTATATATATAAGTTTAAAATTTGTATTTCTTGCTTGGTCAAAGAAGTACAGCATTGTGATCCTTTATATTATAATATTATGACAGGCAGTGTTGAATTGTGTATTTATTAAAACAATTCTTTCTCACAGGCCTTACTTTAGATGCTGTCTATGGGAAAACCCCAAAGAAAGTTTTAGAAGAAGTGAAAGCGAGTAAAGAGTAAGTACAGTACTGTATTAGAATAAAAATTGGAGATATCCAGATCAAATTTAGTTGACTGATGGGGAAATGTATCTTGTATTCCTCTGTTCTCACTTTTCTAGGAAATGGAATGTTTAAGTGGAAGATAATGATTAAGGAAGAGCAGGTTTGGGAAGTAAAAACATGGATGAGCAATAGGGTTCTCGTAAAGTCTTGCTGTAGAAAGACATACAGATAGTTTTATTACAGTATATTAAAATACATATGGTTTGTTTCTGTGAAAGTCATGACAAGTATGTAAAGACATAGTTGCTTTTATTTTGTTATAACTGCAGATATTTGATAAAATATTTTCCCCATTTTCATGCACCCCAATTTGCTCTCTAAAATATCCTGGATTGTTTTTGTAGTTTTGTTTAATTGTGACTATTTAATGATAATTATACTTTTAAGATTGGAACTTCTTATTTTTCTTCCCTTAACCTTTGGTTTGTATAATGCCCAAACCTGGAAAAGTGGCATCATTATGAAAAACATCTTTAAAAATGCAGTAATACTAAGTGTGGAGAATATAATACTTTTTTAGTTGTGTATGTTGTTCAACACTACAGGGAAGAAAGTCCTGTGGCTAAAAGATATTTAAATTTGAAAGTCAGTATTCTATAAAAGTTTATAAGATTCCAAAATCATATTAACATAATTTTTCATAAATTTTTTTGTTTATAAGTATGATTTAAAGCTGTTGTGTTTAAGGATACTGAAAATTTCAAGTCGTTCAATTAAATGATACGTATTAAGGCAGTAAAATGACATAAACATGGTTACAAAATATTTAAGTAGTGTAATTTATAATTATGGAGGACACCAGTGGCGGCTCGTAGTGCCAGTAATACCTATACTATCGTACCGCATCAAAATTTTATTTTTAATCATTTTTTATCTCGTTTCAAAAAAAAAAAAAAAAAAATCGCTTATAAATACATTGAAAACAACATACAACAGATTTTTCCTGTAATATATTTGTCAGTTGCAAATTATTTTAGCGTAAGGTTGATGAAGTCATACATCTGGCAGTGAGCATCTGGGGGGACTGCAGCTCCTATGGACGAGCTACCACTGGAGGACACTGTAGTTGTACAGCAGATGTATCATGCTTTGCAATTAGGATATATTTTATATGGGTCATTGCTGTATTAATAAGAATTTCTACAACTATTGGCAAATAGACATGAATCTGTGTTTGCTGCACCTGAGTCCGCTATTACACCATATTCATTATCTGTATTACCTGGGTACATTAGCTTTCTCCCACCAAGGTAGGGTGACCAAAAAAAAAAAAAAAAAAATAATAGTAACACATTCAACATAATTCACTCAGCTGTCTTGAGAGAAGCACACACACATCTGAACTGCAACATCTACACCCCTCCAAAGTGCAGACACTGTACTTTCACCTTCAGGAATCAAGCCCAGCTAATCAGTTTCCACGAATTCGTAAATGTTATATTTCTCACATTCTTACCAGTACGCCAAGCCATAAAACCACTGGTCTCCATTCACTTTGATCTAACACATAAGATCGCTGTTACATCCTTTTCTCACCACTTCTGAGATGACCTCTACCCTTTCTTCTTCATTACCTAAATTTTTTTTGTTACCCTCACCACCTTGCTTTTTCCAATGTTCGCTTTTAATTTCCTCCTTTTACATTTTTTTAACACGCTAGCCATCTTCCACTGAGTAAAATTCATTTTGCAGTGTATTTTGAGTACCATATTTTTGCAGGCTCCTATCAAAGTACTGTAAAGAGTATCACCAGTTGGCACAGAACAACAGACCGTATCCTGCACACCAGAATCGTACATGGTTGTCTTGTGGAGGTGGCACAGAACCATTCAAAGAATCACAGTATTAAGTGGTGCCAGCAGCCAATGACCCTTAAAGGCTTAACACTTTTTTGTGTGTGATTATAACAATCGCATGGTGTCGATAATCATCACCTATGATAGATTCATTTCTACTTTCTAGAGACATTCTTTGATGCTGCTGAGGACTTCTTTATCCGTCTGGATTGGACTTGTCCTTTTGGACTGAACCCAATTGCTTTCCATTTTCCTGGTGGTAAATGACCCTATGGGTTTAGCATTTCCCCCTAAATATAATGCATCATTCATTAGAGCACAAGGTCTTTATTCTCAACCTCTCGATTGAAGTTTGTTAACTGCACTCTTAGTATTTAACTCAGACCCACACAGCTTAATGCACCTTAGTAAAAATAATAATAATAATAAAAAATGAACATGTAGGTGTACGTATATGTATAGGTATGTAGATATGTTCATGTCAACATCTGTATGTACTTGTATGTGATTTGTTAAAAAAAAAAAGAATAACTGACTACTTATGCCAATTTTAACAGTTTTCAAAGGGAGTGCCTGGAAGCTGGTTAATGACTATGGAATTTGAGCTACCCTCCCCTTTCTTGGATCAAACCTGAATGTCTTCCTTTCTATATGACCCTTATGAGTTTAGTGCTTTCCTATGAATGTAATATATACTACTATTCCCCAAGGTGTTTAGTTGTTAGTTTTGATAATAATAATAATATTCCCCAAGGTACTGCATTACCTCATGCAGGTCTAGTGCTTCCCCAATGAAATAAATAACAAATCTCTACTATTATTATTATTATAATCAAAAGAAGTGCTAAACCACAAGGGTCAACAAATCTCTAAATATTTTTAATAGTTCTCTGCCGAGCTGAACGACCCACACCTGGTTAGTGCTTTTTCTTTTTTCAATAAAATAAAAGCAATAAGAGAACCATTACTTCTAAAATTATTAGATCCCTCAAGGGAGGTTCCTTGAAGCCAGTGAGAGGGTTTTTGATCCAAGGAATTAAACCTGTGTTTCCCTTCCTTGTAACAAACCTGAATGTCTCCTATTCCCCCTATGCACTATATGACCCCTTTCTTCCCTCCCAAGTTTAGCGCTCCTCTACAAGTAAAAATATTAAGAGATCAACAGGCCTGGCAGACCTAAAAATACCACTACTGGGGTGGTGTTGAGGTGGATGGGTGGGTGTGAGCAACCCTCGGGGAGGATCCTTGATGCAGCGGGGTGGGGAGGGGCTCGTTCATCTAAGGAATTTGACCTGTACTTTAATTCCTTGAATCGAGCGTGAATGCTTATTACCTCAGATGCTTTATGACCCCCATGAAGATATGTGGGGAAAGTGGTAATGTCATATTGGTTGTGACAGTGCTGTATGACCCTTGTGGGTTAAACGCTTAGTTATGATTATAATCAACTGGTTGTAAGATGATGCTTGAAGACAGCAACATCAGCCACTATGGGATACATTACCACGTCATGAGCTGCCATAGCTGATCAACCCTTGCTGGAATACTTGATGGCATCCTCATTGTTCTACTGAAGTCTCCCAGCTCAGGCTGAAAACATTTCAACACCTTGTATGAGCCTCATCCTGCATAATGGAATGTAACAGGAAAACAAAGTTAGGTTCTCATTGTGTAACTATCATATAGAATAAAGTAGCAGGACAATGCCAGTGTAACCAATTTTTACGTAATAAATTAGCACTTATATGATTATAATTAATAAAAAAAATCATGAACTGGGAAGGAACCCAAATTCAGGAGACCAGAACGAAACAACAGAGCCTAGAGGTGGCCATCTTGCACCTTACAACACCATCCAGCAGAGTAACAATGTATTATACACTGTACTGTTTAGCCAACCTGCTCATGTCATTCCAAACTCTTCTTAAAAAAAAAAAAAAGATTCTGCGTTATATGACTAAAGTGGGTTTAGCGCTTGATTTTGATAAAAATAAAAATAGAACCCATCACTGGCCCACCACCTGGCCTACTTGACCTTGATGTTATTACTCAGATCTTCCCTGGACCTCTGTGCTGCTTGACCTTGCACTCTGTATAACCCCTGTGGTTTAGCGCTTCTATTTGATTATAATTGACCTTGCACTACTGCTTTGCCTCAACATGTCGCCTGTATAGTACTTGCTGACGTCCAGTCCAAGACCATCACTTGTAGCAGAAATAAAACTTTACTTGAAATAATATACAAATATGAATAATTATTAGCTCTCTTGTGTCTCAGTATTTATACAAATATCTGCATATGTAAAAAATATAATATATTCACGCTAAGCGCTAAACTCGTTGGGGTTATACAGAGCCTAGTGAATGGGAGTAAATCAGACGATGCAAGGAAGGAGGGCATCTCCAATTCCTCTGATCAGGAGCCCTTCAGCATCAAGGCACATTACCCTTTTGAATATACGTACACATACAGATATACAGAAGAAGATAGCAGTCAGCAGGATTCAAAGAGAAGTCGAGGAGGCTGGCAAGGCGACGACACTAGACCACACACAAACCCGCATGTAGGAGAGAGGAGCTTACTACGACGTTTCAGTCCAACTTGGACCATTTACAGTCACTTGTAAATGGTCCAAGTCGGACCAAAATGTCATTGTAAGCTCCTCTCTCTCCTATTTGTGTGGTTTAGCGCTTCTTTTATAATAATAATAATAATAATAATAATCTCTCCTATTTGCGGGTTATTTGTGTAATGTTCCAGTCACAGTATTGTGCCTTTTTGTTTTTTACTCTAGACCACTCGGCCACAGATGCCTCAAAAGCTAGGCAGCCATGTTTCTTCCCAGCCCAGGAACAACAGTGGGCCTCAACCATGGTTTCAAGCTATTTCATTCTCCATGTTCTGACCTCACAAGCTATTTTTATATTAATGAACCATGCAGAAACAGGCAGATATATATGGAGAAAGACTAAAGTCAGAAGGATTCAAAGCCACGTCAGGGAAGCTGGCAAGGTTTCCCTTGTGATGCTCTACACCACCAGGAATGGGAAAAAAACATGGCTTGTAAATGAGGCACTGTTTGACCCTCGTGGGTTTAGCACTTGGTTATGATTATAATAATTATAAACAAGGCTGTCCAGCTTTGAGGCATCTGTGGCCGAGTGGTCTATAGTGTCAGTTGGGAACCTTGCCGGCCTCCCTGACGTGGCTTTGAATCCTACTGACTGTGATTTTTCTCTATGTAGTACATTATTATATATATATATATATATATATATATATATATATATATATATATATATATATATATATATATATATATATATATATATATATATATATATATATATATATATTTTTATAGTTCCTTGTTAATGTGAGAAATGACGAAAGTGCTTGGAATTTCACAATTGTTTCACAGTGGTTATTCTACACACACACACACACACACACACACACACACACACACACACACACACACACACAGGAGCTTTGACTCGACCCCTGCAACCACAACTAGGTGAGTACACACACACATACACACACACACACACACACATGTAAAACAATCGCAGACAGGCTATCTTAACAATGCAAGACAAGCCACGGGGAGGGGGGGTGGAAATCTTTAGCTCCAGTACTTTCACACTTCTCAGTGCATCATCAGGAGCTGTGCAATGTTGCAAGGGCAGCAACAGGAGAAATAGGGTAAGTTTTTCAGAGTATGGTAGTGCTGTGGCACCAGCCAATATCCGTCTGAGGGAGAGAGGCCGGCAGAATGCCAGCTACACACCGGTCTCCGCACACCCCACCCAATATGGGGGTCGTGTGGGAGACGGCCGACTTGTTGAAAAAAATAATAATATATATATATATATAAATATATGCATACAGTTTTTGAAGTGTAGTATCTGCAGTCCTCTTCGAAGAGTGGAGTGATGATGAGTGTTTCTTCTTTTTCGGGTCACTCCGCCTCGGTGGGAAACGGCCAATGTGTGAATATGTAAGTACTCACCTAGTTGTGGTTGCAGGGGTCGAGTCACAGCTCATGGCCCCGCCTCTTCACTGGTCGCCACTAGGTCCACTTTCCCTGCTCCATGAGCTTTATCATACCTCTTCTTAAAGCTATGTATGGATCCTGCCTCCACTACATCCCTTTCCAGACTATTCCAATTCCTGACAACTCTGTGACTGAAGAAATACTTCCTAACATCCCTGTGATTCATCTGAGTCTTTAACTTACAATTGTGAACCCTTGTTTTTGTGTCCAATCTCTGGAACATCCTGCCTCTGTCCACCTTGTCAATTCCTCTCAGTATTCTTTGTCGTTATCATTTCCCCACTATCTCTCCTGTCCTCCAGTGTCGTCAGGTCGATTTTCCTTGACCTCTCCTCGTAGGACATGCCCCTTAGCTCCGGGACTAGTCTTGTTGCAAACCTTTGCACTTTCCCTAATTTCCTTACACACTTGGCTAGGTGTGGGTTCCAAACTGGTGCTGCATACTCCAGTATGGGCCTGACGTACACAGTATACAGGGTCCTGAACGATTCCTTATTGAGATGTCGGAATGCTATTCTTAGGTTTGCTAGGCGCCCGTATGCTGAAGCAGTTATTTGGTTGATGTGCGCCTCAGATGTGCCCGGTGTTATACTCACCCCAAGATCCTTTTTACTCGAGTGAGGTTTGTAGTCTCTGGCCCCCTAGACTGTACTCCGTCTGTGGTCTTCTTTGCCCTTCCCCAATCTTCATGACTTTGCACTTGGTGGGGTTGAACTCTAGGAGCCACTTGCTGGACCAGGCTTGCAGTCTGTCCAGATCCCTTTGTAGTTCTGCCTGGTCCTCTTCCGATTGAATTCTTCTCATCAACTTCACATCATCTGCAAACAGGGACACTTCGGAGTCTATTCCTTCCGTCATGTCGTTCACAAATACCAGAAACAGCACCGGTCCTAGGACTGACCCCTGTGGAACCCCACTCGTCACCGGCGCCCACTCTGACACCTCGCCACGTACCATGCTCGCTGCTGTCTTCCTGACAGGTATTCCCTGATCCATTGTAGTGCCTTCCCTGTTACCCCCTGCCTGGTCCTCCAGCTTCTGCACTAAACTCTTGTGTGGAACTGTGTCAAACGCCTTCTTACTGCTGTCACCCTGTCGTAGAACTCCAGTAGGTTTGTGACACAGAATTTCCCGTCCCTGAAACCGTGTTGGCCTTCGTTGATAAGCTCATTCCTTTCTAGGTGCTCCACCACTCTTCTCCTGATTATCTTCTCCATGACCTTGCATACTATACATGTCAGTGACACTGGTCTGTAGTTTAGTGCTACGTTCCTGTCTCCTTTTTTTAAAAATTGGAACTACATTTGCTGTCTTCCATACCTCAGGTCGTTGCCCTGTTTCGATAGATGTGTTGAAGATTGTTGTTAGGGGTACACATAGCTCCTCTGCTCCCTCTCTCAGGACCCATGGAGAGATGTGTGTGTGTGTGTGTGTGTGTGTGTGTGTGTGTATGTGTGTGTGTGTGTGTGTGTGTGTATGTGTGTGTGTGTGTGTGTTTGTGTGTGTGTGATAATAACATCGAACAGGATGACATAGCAGCAGTGGTCTTCTAGACTACACTGTACTGGGGATGAGGAATGTCACCGTGAATATTTTACAGGTCAATGGACGTATCGACTTCGTGTAACTTCCAAAACTTGACACATTGTGTGGTTGGAAAATACACTTAGCAGCATTCATAGTGAGTTCCGTGGAGCCCGGCCACTCAGAGGAACCCGACTGGGTCGATCACTGGAGCACCGGACCTTCACTCTGGCTGCTATGTGATGCACCGGACATAAACGAGTGCTCACAGGAGCTTTTACCAACTGACGGGGTTCAAACGTCACGCGTTACACTAGCAAGCAGTGACGGGGTTCAAACGTCACGCGTTACACTAGCAAGCAGTGACGGGGTTCAAACGTCACGTGTTACACTAGCAAGCAGTGACGGGGTTCAAACGTCACGTGTTACACTATCAAGCAGTGACGGGGTTCAAACGTCACGTGTTACACTATCAAGCAGTGACGGGGTTCAAACGTCACGTTGCACTAGCAAGCAGTGACGGGGTTCAAACGTCACGTGTTACACTAGCAAGCAGTGACGGGGTTCAAACGTCACGTGTTACACTAGCAAGCAGTGACGGGGTTCAAAATTCAGCAGACTTCAAATTGCTTTGCTCTCTCTCTTACATATAAACTTACGCACCATCTATAACATACAATAACACCACATAACACAATAACACCGCATAACACAATAACACCACATAACACAATAACACCGCATAACACAATAACACCACATAACATACAATAACACCACATAACATACAATAACTTTACATAACACAAAATAACACCACATAACACAATAACACCACATAACACAATAACACCACATAACATACAATAACACCACATAAAATACAATAACACCACATAACACAATAACACCACATAACATACAATAACACCACATAACATACAATAACACCACATAACATACAATAACACCACATAACATACAATAACACCACATAACATACAATAACACCACATAACATACAATAACACCACATAACACAACACCACATAACACAACACCACATAAAATACAATAACACCACATAACATACAATAACACCATATAACAAAATAACACCACATAACATACAATAACACCACATAACATACAATAACACCACATAGCACAATAACACCATATAACATACAATAACACCATATAACACAATAACACCACATAACATACAATAACACCACATAAAATACAATAACACCACATAACACAATAACACCACATAACATACAATAACACCACATAACATACAATAACACCACATAACATACAATAACACCACATAACACAACACCACATAACATACAATAACACCACATAACATACAATAACACCACATAACATACAATAACACCACATAACACAACACCACATAACATACAATAACACCACATAACATACAATATCACCATATAACACAATAACACCACATAACATACAATAACACCACATAACATACAATAACACCATATAACACAATAACACCACATAACATACAATAACACCACATAACATACAATAACACCATATAACACAATAACACCACATAACATACAATAACACCACATAACATACAATAACACCATATAACACAATAACACCATATAACACAATAGCACCATATAACATACAATAACACCACATAACACAATAACACCACGTAACACTCATAAGTTACTAACAAAGTTTAAAGAACCATTTAAATACATCAATAATATAGCTCAGTTTAAATGGCGACAATAACCTTCTAAATTATTGAGTTTTAAATAACGGGGTTACTTGGTTTAGTTTTAAGGACGGAATTGAAGGGCTAAATATTTAACAACGTTGTTAAATGTTTTAGTGTATTTAACCCCGAGATTAACTATCAACGTTAAATATTATATTGTAAAAGACTGAGTTAGGAGGTGAGAGTTTTACAACCTTCTGTAAATGCAAGGTCACCGTAACATTAAGGTCACCATAACATTAAGGTCAAAACAACATTGGGAAGGTCACAACATTGGGAAGGTCAACATAACATTGGGAAGGTCAACACAACATTGGGAAGGTCAACACAACATTGGGAAGGTCAACATAACATTGGAAAGGTCAAAACAACATTGGGAAGGTCACCACATCATTAGGAAGATCACCACATTAGGAAGGTCACCACAACATTAGGAAGGTCAACACATTAGGAAGGTCACCACATAATTAGGAAGGTCACCACAACATTAGGAAGGTCAACACAACATTAGGAAGGTCACAACATTAGGAAGGCCAACACAACATTAGGAAGGTCAACATAACATTAGGAAGGTCAACACAACATTAGGAAGGTCAACATAACATTAGGAAGGTCAACACATTAGGAAGGTCACCAGAACATTAGAAAGGTCACATTAGTAAGGTCAACGCAACATTAGGAAGGTCAACATAACATTAGGAAGGTCAACACAACATTAGGAAGGTCAACACATTAGGAAGGTCAACAAAGCATTAGGAAGGTCAACACATTAGGAAGGTCAACACAACATTAGGAAGGTCACCACAACATTAGGAAGGTCAACATAACATTAGGAAGGTCAACATAACATTAGGAAGGTCAACACATCATTAGGAAGGCCACCACAACATTAGGAAGGTCAACATAACATTAGGAAGGTCAACATAACATTAGGAAGGTCAACACAAAATTAGGAAGGTCAACATAGCATTAGGAAGGTCGACACACTAGGAAGGTCAACACAACATTAGGAAGGTCACCACAACATTAGGAAGGTCAACACAACATTAGGAAGGTCACCACACCATTATGAAAGTCAATACATTAGGAAGGTCACAACATTAGGAAGGTCAACACAACATTAGGAAGGTCACCACAACATTAGGAAGGTCAACATAACATTATGAAGGTCAACACAACATTAGAAGGTCAACATAGCATTAGAAAGGTCAACACATTAGGAAGGTCAACACAATATTAGGAAGGCCACCACAACATTAGGAAGGTCACAACATTAGGAAGGTCAACACAACATTAGGAAGGTCAACATAACATTAGGAAGGTCAACACATTAGGAAGGTCAACATAGCATTAGGAAGGTCAACATAGCATTAGGAAGGTCAATACATTATAAAGGTCAACACATTAGGAAGGTCACCACAACATTAGGAAGGTCAACATAACATTAGGAAGATCAACACATCATTAGGAAGGCCACCACAACATTAGGAAGGTCACTATATTAGTAAGGTCAACGCAACATTAGGAAGGTCAACATAACATTAGGAAGGTCAACACAACATTAGGAAGGTCAACACATTAGGAAGGTCAACATAGCATTAGGAAGGTCAACACATTAGGAAGGTCAACACATTAGGAAGGTTAACACAACATTAGGAAGGTCACCACAACATTAGGAAGGTCAACATAACATTAGGAAGGTCAACATAACATTAGGAAGGTCAACACATCATTAGGAAGGCCACCACAACATTAGGAAGGTCAACACAACATTAGGAAGGTCACAACCATTATGAAAGTCAACACAAAATTAGGAAGGTCACATAGCATTAGGAAGGTCAACACAACATTAGGAAGGTCACACAACATTAGGAAGGTCACCACAACATTAGGAAGGTCAACACAACATTAGGAAGGTCACCACACCATTATGAAAGTCAATACATTAGGAAGGTCACAACATTAGGAAGGTCAACACAACATTAGGAAGGTCACCACAACATTAGGAAGGTCAACATAACATTATGAAGGTCAACACAACATTAGGAAGGTCAACATAGCATTAGAAAGGTCAACACATTAGGAAGGTCAACACAATATTAGGAAGGCCACCACAACATTAGGAAGGTCACAACATTAGGAAGGTCAACACAACATTAGGAAGGTCAACATAACATTAGGAAGGTCAACACATTAGGAAGGTCAACATAGCATTAGGAAGGTCAACATAGCATTAGGAAGGTCAATACATTATAAAGGTCAACACATTAGGAAGGTCACCACAACATTAGGAAGGTCAACATAACATTAGGAAGATCAACACATCATTAGGAAGGCCACCACAACATTAGGAAGGTCACTATATTAGGAAGGTCAATATAACATTAGGAAGGTCAACACATTAGGAAAGCCAACACATTAGGAAGGTCAGCACAACATTAGGAAGGTCACCACATTAGGAAGGTCAACACAACATTAGGAAGGTCAAAACAACATTAGGAAGGTCAACATAACATTAGGAAGGTCAACACATCATTAGGAAGGTTACCACAACATTAGGAAGGTCACCACATTAAGGTCACCACAACATTAGGAAGGTCAACACAACATTAGGAACGTCACTACAACATAAGGTCAACATGAAGGTCACCAAAACGTTAGGAAGGTCAACACCTGAGGAAGGTCAGGCATCAAGGTACCCTCATGACAGGGTTGAATATCATTATTATATTCATGGTAAAGCGCTAAATCCGTAGGGACCCAAAACGAATCTAGCGCATTTTCGTTAATAAACAAATGAACAAACAAATTGTTTACGAGAGATCTTATATAAAGTTGCTTACTGACATAGATATAAATATTATTTTATTGATTATACAGATACACTTTTGTTAGTTCACCACTTGTTATTCTCTCTTTAGTTCACCACTTGTTATTCTCTCTTTAGTTCACCACTTGTTATTCTCTCTCTCTTGTTAGTTCACCACTTGTTATTCTCTCTCTCTCTTGTTAGTTCACCACTTGTTATTCTCTCTCTCTTGTTAGTTCACCACTTGTTATTCTCTCTCTCTCTTTTAGTTCACCACTTGTTATTCTCTCTCTTGTTAGTTCACCACTTGTTATTCTCTCTCTCTCTTGTTAGTTCACCACTTGTTATTCTCTCTCTCTCTTGTTAGTTCACCACTTGTTATTCTCTCTCTCTCTTGTTAGTTCACCACTTGTTATTCTCTCTCTCTTGTTAGTTCACCACTTGTTATTCTCTCTCTTGTTAGTTCACCACTTGTTATTCTCTCTCTCTTGTTAGTTCACCACTTGTTATTCTCTCTCTCTTGTTAGTTCACCACTTGTTATTCTCTCTCTCTTGTTAGTTCACCACTTGTTATTCTCTCTCTTGTTAGTTCACCACTTGTTATTCTCTCTCTCTCTTGTTAGTTCACCACTTGTTATTCTCTCTCTCTTGTTAGTTCACCACTTGTTATTCTCTCTCTCTTGTTAGTTCACCACTTGTTATTCTCTCTCTTGTTAGTTCACCACTTGTTATTCTCTCTCTTGTTAGTTCACCACTTGTTATTCTCTCGTTAGTTCACCACTTGTTATTCTCTCTTGTTAGTTCACCACTTGTTATTCTCTCTCTCTTGTTAGTTCACCACTTGTTATTCTCTCTCTCTTGTTAGTTCACCACTTGTTATTCTCTCTTGTTAGTTCACCACTTGTTATTCTCTCTCTCTTGTTAGTTCACCACTTGTTATCTCTCTCTTGTTAGTTCACCACTTGTTATTCTCTTCTTGTTAGTTCACCACTTGTTATTCTCTCGTTAGTTCACCACTTGTTATTCTCTTGTTAGTTCACCACTTGTTATTCTCTCTCTCTGTTAGTTCACCACTTGTTATTCTTCTCTCTTGTTGTCACCTTATTCTCTTGTTAGTTCACCACTTGTTATTCTCTCTCTCTTGTTAGTTCACCACTTGTTATTTTCTCTCTCTTGTTAGTTCACCACTTAAATGTGCCGACCATTTCTGGTCTACAAATCACATGAAAGACGAAAATATACTGGAGAGGGTATAGAGAACTACCACACTCGCACTATGACAGAGTGGGCGCCTGTGATGAAGAGGGGTTCCACAGGGGTCAGTCCTAGGACCGGTGCTGTTTCTGGTGTATGTGAACGATATGACGGAAGGGACAGACTCAGAAGTGTCCCTGTTTGCAGATGATGTGAAGTGAATGAGGAGAATTCAATCGGATGATGATCAGGCAGGACTACAAAGGTATTTGGACAGGCTGCAAGCCTGGCCCAGCAACTGGCTCCTGGAGTTTAACCGCACCAAGTGCAAAGTCATGAAGATTGGGGAAGGCCGCAGAGTACAGTCTAGGGGGCCCAAGACTGTAAACCTCGCTCAAGGAAAAGGATCTTGGGGTGAGTATAATACCGAGCACATCTGGGGAGCACATCAACCAAATAACTACTGCAGCATATGGGCGCCTGGCAAACCTAAAATAGCGTCTCGACATCTGAGTTAAGAATCGTTCAAGACTCTGTACACCGTGTACATCAGGCCCATATTGAAGTATGCAGTACCAGTTTGGAACCCACACCTGGTCAAGCACGTCAAGAAATTAGAGAAAGTGCAAAGGTTTGCTACAAGACTAGTACCGGAGCTAAGGGGTATGTCCTGCAAAGAGAGGTTAAGGGAAATCAGCCTGACGACAATGGAAGACAAAAGGGATAGGGGAGACATGATAACGACATATAAAATACTGAGAGAAATTGACAAGGTGGACATAGACAGGATGTTTCAGAGATGGGACACAGCAACAAGGGGTCACAACTGGAAGTTGAAGGCTCAGATGAGTCACAGGGATGTTAGGAAGTATTTCTTTAGTCATAAATTATCAAGAAGTGGAACAAGACTGATGTAGTGGAGGCAGGATCCATATAGAGCTTTAAGAAGAGATACAATAAAGCTCATGGAGCATGCAGAGTGGACCTAGTAGCGACAAGCGAAGAAGCAGGGCCAGGAGCGGTAAATCGACCCCTGCAACCACAAATAGGTAAGTACTGGAGAGGGTACAGAGAAGAGCTACGACACTCGTACAATCACTCAGAAACAATCCATATGAAGACTCAACCTATTGTAACTTTTTCTCCCTTAGAAAACGAAGACTATGAAATTAATTTAAACCTTTAAAATATTAAATGGTTTTGACCCACTCAGACATGAACAGTTTGTAGTATGTTTGTACCATTGTGAGGAACACAAACAAGAGTTGGATGACAACTGACTTAATACTAATAACACCACCGCCAACAACAATAATAAAAATAATAATAATAATAATAATAATAATAATAATAATAATAATAATAATAATAATAATAATACCAACAACAATAATAATACTAATAATGCCAATAACAATAATAATAACACCAATAATAATAATGTAGAGTAGAGTATAACAGAGCATAGAGACTATGATTTATTTGTCCCTCATAAACATGTCTAGAAAACACTGTACATGTATTTAACGTGATGTGTAAATCATGACTTTTCATGACACTGGCAGGTCTTCAAATACACCAGGACGTCTCGATAATAAGCCAAGTTATGCAGCATCTGGCACGAAATTTATCCAGCCACATTGTGTAATCTAGGCTTTTTTTTTTTTTTAGCAATACACTTCTCTTTTTTCTTCCTCTTCTTGAACCCCCCACCCCTCCTCTTTCCCCTCCCCCTCATCTTCCTCTTCTTGAACCCCCCCACCCCTCCCCGTCGTCCCCTCATCTTCCTCTCTTGAACCCCCACCCCTCCCCCGTCGTCCCCCTCATCTTCCTCTTCTTGAACCCCCACCCCTCCTCCTCTCCCCCTCATCTTCCTCTTCTTGAACCCCCACCCCTCCCCGTCGTCCCCCTCATCTTCCTCCTCACAATGATTGCCTCAGGCATTTTGTGCAGCGACGTCGTAATTTTTAAACATCGAAAATACAGGAGCATCGTTATTGGTAATTTGTTATGCAAAGTTGTTATATATCGAAGGGAAATCTGGGCAGAGTCTGGCAGAGATTCTTTCTTCCTTCTCCCTCTCTCTTTTCTCCCTTTACCCCTTCCTTCTCCCGCCTCTCCTTCTCCCTTTCCCAAAGAGTGCTAAGTTTGCCTGGGAGAAAAGGGGGTGAGGCATCCTAATGACTAAATGGTGATGGATAAGGGAAGGGGACCTGAATCTTCGGAGGAGGGGGGAGGGAAGGGTTGGAGCTTTGGATATAGGAAGGAGGGAGGGAGGGAGGGAGGGAGGGAGAGGGTTTGATCAGCTGATTCTGATCCTATCTCCTGTCTGTGCTTCTCAACTCTCTTTCTGTCTCCTTTACTCCTTTCCTATCTCTTCTGTTGCTCTCTGATGTTTTCGCCGTTTCCTCCCTAGTTGTGTGTGTAGAGGGTTGAGCTCTAGCTCCTGGGACCACCTTTAGGTTAACAACTAACTGGCGTGATTCGTTAATCACATAAGATTTTGTCATTACATCTATTAATTCTATTATTCTCTCACCTAGTGTATTTCCGAGTATCTTGTGTATCGTGAACAAGTCTCCTCTGTAAACAAAAGGATCACAACCGCTACATCATTCCATGTGCCACTTGTGACTAGAAATACGCGGAGGTCTCTCGTAGCCTGCAGACAAGGTTGCATGAGCACCAGCCTGCCTGCAGGACTCACAACATAACAGTTGAGTGATACACAGGGACCAGACTGCACACCTGATGCTGGGGAAAGAAGCCCAGCTGGTCAAGGAAATGAACAAAATACGACCCAGATGCCTGGAAGCTGCGCTAATCTGAACATAATCCAACATAATCAAGGAGCTTTCAGTTTAGCCAAACCTGTAGCACAAGTCATCTTCCACAGGCAGGTTATCAGGACAGGTAGGCCTCCTGAAGTGTTCCCGTCTCTCAATTCACACACATAGTAACCTCAATGACCCGTCCACCCACCTGATTACGTTGGTATATAAATTTACGTGTGCATCTGTGTGTCCACTGAAGAAGTCTCTCCACAGGCGGACCATCTCAACAAAGTTTCTGCAACTGTGTGTTTCACACGTCGCCTCCTCATCCCTAATGGGAGATTTACCTGAGTTTATTTTTATTACTCAAATTCTCCATTTGTGGAAAAATGTCGATGTCTGATCCTCCTTTCACACAGAAATCATCGTTTTTAGACGTACCTCTGTCGACTGAGAACTGTAGACACTCAGGTCATTTATCCCAGGATAACTCGACAAAGTCATGTAGTAAGGCCAGTCTTATGACACAGCTTTACTGGGTTATCCTGGATTACTAACCCTCCGGGTTAATAATCTGAACAAAATTTACTTCCGTGGTAATCCCACCTGAATATGACACCCACAAGAAGCGACTAACACCCAGGAGCCTACTTCCTGCTAGGTGCACAGGGGCAGCAGGTGTAAGAAGACTTACCCGGGACCTCTGGAGTGAATGATGGCTGATAAACTACAAGTCACCGTCACCTGGTCACCTCCAGGTCACCTGGTCACCTCTTTGTGATGCACAATTAATAATCGTACATTTCGCATCGTGGCCAGAAATCAGGAATGCATGGATTTTTTTGTAAATTGCCGCATTATCTGGTTGTTCGTTAGTTTAATGTTATCCTAGTCTCCTTATTTTTTAGTGGTTATTGGTATTACCCTCATAAGGAAAATAAAGTATATTCACGCCTATAGTAAAGCTTGAACAAGTTATCACGTTATATATAATTCAGTTAGTGTTGGCTAATATAGAAAAACAGAACGAAAAGTGAAGCCTCTTTTTTCTCTCTTAGTGTTCCGAAAAAAAGGTAATTTCTGGCATAATTAACAAAGACCTGGAGAGAACAAGGACTGCAGAAGCACCAGGGACACCCAGTGGTACACCTCGAACCTTACCATTAAAAATCAATAAATCAACGACAGGTTGGCAGAAAATTTCGCTAAGAAAGAGCTTCATAAAGTTTACATTACTTGACAGAGCTCTCACCAAGACTATATGGCTTTTAATTAAAGGTTTTGTGTACGCGTCTCTCACTATGTGCTGGCTCACTGCCTTTCTTTCATTTATATTGACTTGGGATAGTCGATCGTGTGGGAATGGTGACTAGTTGTGACCAGGTTTGATGCCTACTAAAAAGAAAGAGGATAAGAACACTCGGGGTTGTGGCAGACGTCCACCCCAGGAATGGTGCCACTCTCTGACTTATCAAAGAGGACTGTCTTATTGCTTACACCACTTGCTCTGGTGTCCAAGGGTAGAGTGGCGGTGTTTGTGTTGGTGATGGTGGTAATGTTAGTGATGTGTTGGTGATTGTGATGTTAGTGATGCATTGGTGAAGGTGATCTTATTTTTTCTTTACACAAATCAATTTTCCAGGCTAAGAACTCCTATACAACCTCAGTACATTTCCAAGGCCCGGGGTGCCACCCACACCAGTCGACTAACACGCAGGCACCTACTTACCGCTAGGTGAACAGGGGCAGCAGGTCTACGGAAACATGCCCAACGTTTCCACCCATGCTGGGGATCTAACCACGGACACTCAGTATGTGAGCTGAGTGCGTTGCCAACCAATGTCTTAGTGATGGTGGTTCTGGTTTTCCTGGTATATTTGTCAAGAGAAAAAGAGAAGTTATTTACTGAAGGGGGTTTAATTAGACATCCAGAAATCAAGGATCACTATACAGTAGTAAATCCTAACACATGTTAATAGGCTATTACAGGTAGCCTTAAAGCAATGTTTTTATAGTGCAGTGTGTACCGAATTGTCTTCCATTGTACCATCAACTTGTGGGTCAGTTATGAAGTAGAACAGTTGATCATTCTCACTGCTCACATCAGTTACCAGTCACCTCCACATGAGTGAGATTTAAAGTATATATGGGAATTATTATTATTATTATTATTATTATTATCAAAACTAAGCGCTAAAGCCACAAGGGTTATACAGCACTCAGTGTATAGGAAGCAAGACAACAAGAAACACTTCCCACCGAAGTGGTCAACTATCCCTCTCTGATTCCCTTCCTTCACCCTTCCCTTCTTCCTTCTTGCCCTTCCACTCCTTCCTCTCTCATTGTGATTATTCGCCTATTTCTTCCTCCCACTTCTTTCCCACCTCCTTCCTTACCTTTCTCTCTCCCTCTTCCTCTCTCTCTCTCTCTTCCCCTCCCTTCCCTCTCTCATTTCCTCCCTCCCCTCCCTACCTGCGCCTGTCCCATGACACCTGGACCAACCCAATTAGCGCTTCACACCTGTGTACCCCACCCGTCACTGCCGCAGTCTGGCCCAGAGGTGCTCTACCCCAACACCCCCTCTCCTCTAACACCACAACCACCCCTCTCCTGCAACACCACAACCACCCCTCTCCTCTAACACCATAACCACCCCTCTCCTGCAACACCACAACCACCCCTCTCCTGCAACACCACAACCACCCCTCTCCTGCAACACCACAACCACCCCTCTCCTGTAATACCACAACCACCCCTCTCCTCTAACACCACAACCACCCCTCTCCTGCAACACCACAACCACCCCTCTCCTCTAACACCACAACCACCCCTCTCCTGCAACACCACAACCACCCCTCTCCTGCAACACCACAACCACCCTCTCCTCTAACACCACAACCACCCCTCTCCTGTAATACCACAACCACCCCTCTCCTCTAACACCACAACCACCCCTCTCCTGCAACACCACAACCACCCCTCTCCTGCAACACCACAACCACCCCTCTCCTGTAATACCACAACCACCCCTCTCCTGCAACACCACAACCACCCCTCTCCTGTAAAACCACAACCACCCTCTCCTCTAACACCACAACCACCCTCTCCTGCAACACCACAAGCACCCCTCCCTCTACCACAACCACCCTCTCCTGCAACACCACAACCACCCCCTCCTTTCCCACTGCAACACCACAACCACCCTCTCCTGAAACCACAACCACCTCTCCTGCAACACCACAACCACCCCTCTCCTGCAACACCACAACCACCCCTCTCCTGCAACACCACAACCACCCCTCTCCTGCAACACCACAACCGTAAGTCATTCGATGAATGAATTTGTTAAGGGAAGGATGTCCTTGATTATTATTATAATCAAAAGAAGCGCTAAACCACAAGGGTTATACAGCGCGGCATGGATGTCCTTGAGAAGGGTAATGAAGGTGCTCATGGCTGCCCGTCTTGTGGTATAAAAGCTGTTGTCTGGTTGTTCAGGAAGCTGAGTCAGCTGGAGGATCTAGAGAACATTAGGCTCGTGTTGGAGGTTTAAAGTGATATGTTTAATAAGGGCTCAGCGCTCTGTGTAGAGTTTTATCAAGTCACCGCTCTATACTTATAAATTAGACACATATGCAACACTTGGGTATCTTTATTGAGGAAACGTTTCGCCACACAGTGGCTTCATCAGTCCAATATAAAGTAGAAAGTAGAGAAGAGGAGTTTGAGGTAATCAGTCCCTCGGCCTGGAGTCGACTCCAGGCCGAGGGACTGATTACCTCAAACTCCTCCTCTCCTTACACCTTTCTACTTTGTATTGGACTGATGAAGCCACTGTGTGGCGAAACGTTTCCTCAATAAAGATACCCAAGTGTTGCATATGTGTCTAATTTATAACTTGTCGGTTCTCTGAACCATTCATCTACATCCGCTCTATACTTGTTTATCCGGGGTTACTAAACCCTCCGGTTAATACTTCCATCAAAGTCCTCTTCAAACCTGTTTCTTTATTTCATCATTTAGATCTGAGACCTGTACTCACCTGTCTGTGAGGCGACAGATGAATTTCTTTGGTCTGGCGTCCAGTTGTCTGCAAGCTGGAGACGGCATGGTGGACAACCCGTCCAAGGAAGTGGTGCATACTAAAGAGAGCCTCGTACAGAGGTGTTCGTCCTGCGCTGGAACAAGTGTGGGACACAGTCAGAGGTGTTCGTCCTGCGCTGGAACAAGTGTGGGACACAGTCAAGAGGTGTTCGTCCTGCGCTGGAACAAGTGTGGGATACAGTCAGAGGTGTTCGTCCTGCGCTGGAACAAGTGTGGGATACAGTCAGAGGTGTTCGTCCTGCGCTGGAACAAGTGTGGGATACAGCCAGAGGTGTTCGTCCTGCGCTGGAACAAGTGTGGGACACAGTCAGAGGTGTTCGTCCTGCGCTGGAACAAGTGTGGGACACAGTCAGAGGTGTTCGTCCTGCGCTGGAACAAGTGTGGGACACAGAGGTGTCAACCTTCTGAATGTGATTCATCACGAGATTCTTCACATTCATTGAAGTCGTACCCACCTCCACTGTATGAACGACTCTGATAAATGCTAGACCTTCTAGTCGTTCTCAGACGTTAGGTGCTCTCTCTCTCTCTCTCTCCTCTCTCTCTCTCTCTCTCCCACACACACACACACACACACACACATATAAAATACTGCGAGGAATAGATAAGGTGGACAGAGACAAGATGTTCCAGAGAGGGGACACAGAAACAAGGGGTCACAATTGGAAGTTGAAGACTCCTATGAGTCAAAGGGATGTTAGGAAGTATTTCTTCAGTCATAGAGTTGTCAGGAAGTGGAATAGCTTGGAAAGCGACATAGTGGAGGCAGGAACCATACATAGTTTTAAGACTAGGTTTGATAAAGCTCATGGAGCAGGGAGAGAGAGGACCTAGTAGCAATCAGTGAAGAGGCGGGGCCAGGAGCTATGACTCGACCCCTGCAACCACAAATAGGTGAGTACAAATAGGTGAGTACACACACACACACACACACACAGACACACACACACACACACACACACACACACACACACAACGGGATTGGTATCCACACCAGTTTCTTTAAGAGGAACAAACCAAAATCTTTCGCACAAACGAAGCTGAGGATATACGAAAAGGAGCCTATGATATACGAAAAGGAGCCTATGATATACGAAAAGGAGCCTAGGATATACGAAAAGGAGCCTAGGATATACGAAAAGGAGTCTAGGATAGAAGACTGAGGCTACATGAGGCGAATGCTTGACTGTCACAGTATCTGACTTAAGTACTGTTGATGCTATTATGTGATTATTGAATTATCTGGATAAACAACGCTGAGGTAGTTATGCGATTATCGAGATTATCTGCTGAAGCTCACTGCTCAAGCTCACTCTTTTTAGGCTTCCTCTTACTGTTCCTGTTGTTTCTGTTGATTTTCTGCTGACTGTTTTTGCTGCTGCTGCTGCTGCTGCTGCTGACTCTGGCGTTGTTGATCTATTGGTATGGCTCTTGGCTCTCTTTCTGTTGTTTCTGTTGATTTTCTGCTGACTGTTTTTGCTGCTGCTGCTGCTGCTGCTGACTCTGGCGTTGTTGATCTATTGGTATGGCTCTTGGCTCTCTTTCTGTTGTTTCTGTTGATTTTCTGCTGAATGTGTTGTTGCTGTTGCTGCTGCTCTGCAACACTTGGGTATCCGCCTGCATAACAGACTTCTTCAGTCGAATATAGCAGAATACATCATTGGAGACAGTTGATGTACTTTTGACGTGATCAATCCGCCACCTTTAGTGGGAGGAGATCAGTCCCTCAAGTTTGTGAGACTGACTACTTCATGAGGACCACCAGTCCCTCAAACTTGAGGGACTGAACACCTCCTGAGGAACACCAGTCCCCTCAAACTTGAGGGACTGAACACCTCCTGAGGAACACCAGTCCCCTCAAACTTGAGGGACTGACCACCTCCCACTAAGGGTAACGAACTGATCACATCAAAACTACACCTAGTGTCTCCACTGATGTATTCTCATGTATTAGATTGAAAAAACCTATTGTATAGGCGAAACGTCTCGTCAGTAAAGATACCCAAGTGCTGCAGATGTCTTATTCCTCACACTGGTACCTAAACACACTTTAGAACTGCTTAAATTCCAACAACTGACAGCCAAGACACCACCAACACTGAATGAAAATTAGACACCTATGCAACATCTGGGTATCTTTATTGTAGACGTTTCGCCCTCCAGTGTCTTTATTAATACGACATAAAGTGAAAAATTATATACAAAAGATGAGGTAAACAATACAAGGACATAATGTGAAGAATTATATATAATTCTTCACATTAAGTCCTTGTATTGATAAACCACTGGATGGCGAAACGTCTACAATAAAGATACCCATATGTTGCATATGTGTCTAATTTTGATCTTGTCGGTACTGTATACCTTTCATGTACACTACCAACACTACCACACTGAGACACCACAATAACCCCCCATCAGGCGCCGGAGGATCGATCTCACACACACATTCGGTAAAAGTCAACACTGGATGATTCACACGTGACCTTCTCTTCAACGAGGTAGAATCCTACACATCTTTTCCTCCTCCAGTTATTATTGACCAATGTTTTGTGCTGCACCATCTCTTGTTGTATGTTATTGATACGTCAATGATCCGCTCAGTGTCTGCCTTTGGTATTCTGCGTCCAGAACCCCCACCAAATGCTTTCTTACCGTCCCGTAACAACCAAGAGCATTTTCTCCTGGAACGATATCGTTCCAGACTATCGAGCTGAACTCTTCTCCAGGCTGAGGGACTGACCACCTCAAATGCTTTTTCTACAAGGCTGATGGACTGATTACATAATCTTTATTTCATTACTACTGCTGCCTCTGTATTTGACTGAAGAAGTCTACTGTGTAGACGAAACATTTCATCAATAGATACCCAGGTGTTGTACATGTGTCTTAAACCCCTGTCATGGCAGCAAGAGGGTACTTAATCTCGCTAGTGTGCCATAACTTTCCATTTAAAGGGCCTTTTCTTTCGTTAATTTGCCATACATGACTCCTAGAAGCCTTTTATCTAGGCATTATGCACAAATTTACTCTCGGGAAAGACTTCTCTCAGTATTTTGCCATAAATGGCCCCATGAAGAGCCTTTTTCTTTGCAAATTTTCGTGTAAATAACAAGCACAGTGCCATCTCGTTCACTATTATGTTACCAATGCTTCATTTCTTCTTGCTTCACTATTATATCTTGAGAGAGAGAGAGAGAGAGAGAGAGAGAGAGAGAGAGAGAGAGAGAGAGAGAGAGAGAGAGAGAGAGAGAGAGAGAGAGAGAACAGACAGACACAGACAGAGGAATAGCACTTTAATTCCATTTAGCCAGTTAATGGTCTGTCAACAAGTGTTATAAACTAAGAAGACTTACTCTCCCGAGGAAGCCATTTTTACAAGTTCTGAAATAGACATACACAACTCGGGAAAGTAACAAAGTATATATACGGGGAAACTCTCAAGGTTATTGGGCCAAGTTTAATACCTTTCCTGACACGAGATTTTGGTTTTGTCAAAACATATCCGAGTTGCAAGCGTGGGCGAAATGTCGCACTGATCTATGTTTCATACTCCGTGTAGAGCTTTATCAAGATATATTTTTCTTTCTTCTAAGAGCTTGATAAAGTATTGATTCATATTGCATAAGCTTTATTAATGTTTCGCTCCTCGAAGAGCTTTATCAGGTTAAATTTCGCATTTTGTAGAGCTTTATCATGTTTATCTGTATACAAAGCGTCATCAAGTCACACTGAAGGTGTACACAGGGAGAAACAAAAGCCTCTTCTCAAACCTCTATCTCTCTCTTGTACGTAAATGGTAGACAGTACCGATAAGACGTGGAATTAGACACGTGTGCAACATTTAGGTATCTTTATTTGTAGACTTTTCGCCCTCCAGTGGCTTTATCAGTACAATACAAGGTGATCCTCAGCCTTGGAGATGGTGAAGAACACCGTAGTCTTCAAGAAGCTTCAGTTCTTTCAAGACTACGGTGTTCTTCACCTTGTTCAAGGCTGACGGACTCATCACCTCATGTTTTGTATATGGTTCAACATTCTTCACATTATGTCCTTGTATTGTATTGATAAAGCCACTGGAGGGCGAATCGTCTACAAATAGATACCCAGATGTTTCACGTGTGTCTAATTCTACGTCTATGTTTCTCCACTACAGGTGATCTGCACTACTCTCGAACATATAACCATCACACGCAAAATAAAGATATCTCTACGGACAGGCTTGACAGTTTTGACGTCCCTGTCAAAACCACAGATTATCGAAATACAAATAACGTGGTGGTGTCAGATCCGTCAATATTTTTCATGGACATACGACAAGAACGGTAAAAAAAAGAAGTTAAGAATCGATATGATGGTTAAAAAATTTGGCAAGGGAGACGAGAGTATTGTCAGGTGGTGGTGACGGATGCTGGTCGATGGTGGTATATCCATAATTGATGGCGGTAGTGGTGGTGATGTAGTCGCTACAACTCTGTTGTAGATTCGCCGGTATAATCGCCCGGCCCGGGCCTTTTTCAAGAGGTGGCCCGGCCTTGGCTCCCTGTCGAGGGAGTGTCTCAGACCAATGTCTGCCATGGGAGGAGATACAAGTACCTCCTCGTCTTCTGGGACCAGTTGTATCCAGGCCTAGCCCCATTCCCCGCCCCCACGGGTCTCGAAGGGTGTGGCAGCTGCATAGCAGCAGGCGATGTCAAGAGGTGGAAAGGCAGCAAGAACTACAGGGTCCTTTTGGAGCCACACCCCAGCTTCGGGCGCTGGGGAAGCTCAAGAATGTGTGTGTTGCTATTACTACTACACCACTTGTCCGTTGCACTATTCCGCTACAACTCAGTCACTACCACCACTACCACTATCCTTCACGGCTGTTTAACAATTCTAAATGTGTGTGTGTCAGCGCAAGGAGTGGGTGAAGACTCGATACTCCGTCTGGTAAGAGAAGATAGGCCGGTTATCTGTCCTCCTCTAACACATGCTGACATCACTTATTGACACGAGTGCTGATATCATATGCTAACACCAGTGCTGAAATCAAGTGCTGACATCGGTGCTGTCATCACGTGCTGGCATCACGTGCTGACACCAGTGCTGACATCACGTGCTGACACCAGTGCTGACATCACGTGCTGATACCAGTGCTGACATCACGTGCTGACACAAGTGCTGTCATCACGTGCTGACATCACGTGCTGACACAAGTGCTGACATCACGTGCTGTCATCACGTGCTGACACAAGTGCTGACACAAGTGCTGACATCACGTGCTGACACAAGTGCTGGTCATCACGGCTGACAAGTGCTGACATCACGTGCTGACACCAGTGCTGACATCACGTGCTGACACCAGTGCTGTCATCACGTGCTGACACCAGTGCTGACATCACGTGCTGACACCAGTGCTGTCATCACGTGCTGACACCAGTGCTGACATCACGTGCTGACACAGTGCTGACATCACGTGCTGACACCAGTGCTGCATCACGTGCTGACACCAGTGCTGACATCCGTGCTGACACCAGTGCTGACATCACGTGCTGACACAGTGCTGACATCACGTGCTGACTCCAGTGCTGACATCACGTGCTGCATGACACGTGCTGTCATCACGTGCTGACACCAGTGCTGTCATCACGTGCTGACACCAGTGCTGACACCAGTGCTGTCATCACGTGCTGACACCAGTGCTGACACCAGTGCTGTCATCACGTGCTGATACCAGTGCTGACACCAGTGCTGACATCACGTGCTGACACCAGTGCTGACATCACGTGCTGACACCAGTGCTGACACCAGTGCTGACACCAGTGCTGACACAAGTGCTGACACCAGTGCTGACACCAGTGCTGACACCAGTGCTGACATCACGTGCTGACACCAGTGCTGACACCAGTGCTGACACCAGTGCTGACACCAGTGCTGAACACCAGTGCTGACACCAGTGCTGACATCACTGCTGACACCAGTGCTGACACCAGTGCTGACACCAGTGCTGACAC
This sequence comes from Cherax destructor, assembly GCA_009830355.1. Classification (NCBI taxonomy): domain Eukaryota; kingdom Metazoa; phylum Arthropoda; class Malacostraca; order Decapoda; family Parastacidae; genus Cherax; species Cherax destructor. The sequence continues at coordinate 466,336 of WNWK01000354.1, forward strand.
CAGTGCTGACACCAGTGCTGACACCAGTGCTGACACCAGTGCTGACACCAGTGCTGACATCACGTGCTGACACCAGTGCTGACACCAGTGCTGACACCAGTGCTGACACCAGTGCTGACACAAGTGCTGACACCAGTGCTGACACCAGTGCTGACACCAGTGCTGACATCAGCTGACACCAGTGCTGACACTCAGTGCTGACACAGTGCTGACACAGTGCTGACACAGTGCTGACACCAGTGCTGACACCAGTGCTGACACTCACGTGCTGACACCAGTGCTGACACCAGTGCTGACATCACGTGCTGACACCAGTGCTGACACCAGTGCTGACACCAGTGCTGACACCAGTGCTGACATCACGTGCTGACACCAGTGCTGACACCAGTGCTGACACCGTGCTGACACTCAGTGTGACACCAGTGCTGACACAGTGCTACACCAGTGCTGACTACCAGTGTGACACCGTGCTGACATCTACGTGTTGACTACCAGTGCTGACACTGTAGTTGCTCACTACTACTGTTGTTGACTACCAGTGTACTACTCGTTGTTGACTACTATCTGAATTGTTGCTACATACGTGCTACTACCTGTTGTTGACTACTACTTTGTTGCTACTACCATGTTGTTGTACACTAGTTGTTGACTACTACTGTTGTTGACTACCTAGTGTGACTGTTTATAACTACTCTGTTGAATTGACTACACGTTGTTGATACTAACTACTGTTGTGATACTACTACTGTTGTTGTATATACACTTTGTTGTACTACTGTTGTTGCTACTACTGTTGTTGATACTACTACTACTGTTGTTGCTACTACTGTTGTTGCTACTACTACTGTTGTTGCTACTACTTGTTGTTGATACTACTACTGTTGTTGCTACTACTACTGTTGTTGATACTACTACTGTTGTTGCTACTACTACTACTGTTGTTGATACTACTACTACTGTTGTTGATACTACTACTGTTGTTGCTACTACTACTGTTGTTGATACTACTACTGTTGTTGCTACTACTACTACTGTTGTTGCTACTACTACTACTGTTGTTGCTACTACTACTGTTGTTGCTACTACTACTGTTGTTGCTTTCTATACTGTTGTTGTACTACTACTGTTGTTGATACTACTACTGTTGTTGCTACTACTACTACTGTTGTTGTACTACTACTGTTGTTGCTACTACTACTGTTGTTGCTACTACTACTGTTGTTGATACTACTACTGTTGTTGATACTACTACTGTTGTTGCTACTACTACTTGTTGATACTACTACTACTGTTGTTGCTACTACTACTACTGTTGTTGACTACTACTACTACTGTTGTTGCTACTACTACTGTTGTTGCTACTACTACTACTGTTGTTGCTACTACTACTACTGTTGTTGCTACTACTACTGTTGTTGCTATACTACTACTGTTGTTGCTATACTACTACTGTTGTTGCTACTACTACTACTGTTGTTGATACTACTACTGTTGTTGCTACTACTACTACTGTTGTTGCTACTACTACTGTTGTTGCTACTACTACTGTTGCTGATACTACTACTGTTGTTGATACTACTACTGTTGTTACTACTACTACTGTTGTTGCTACTACTACTGTTGTTGCTAATACTACTACTGTTGTTGATACTACTACTATTGTTGCTGTTACTACTACTACTAGTAATTATATAATTAAATTGATACTGCATATTCATGGAGGAAGAGAGAGAGAGAGAGAGAGAGAGAGAGAGAGAGAGAGAGAGAGAGAGAGAGAGAGAGAGAGAGAGAGAGAGAGAGAGAGAGAGAGAGAGAGAGAGAGAGCATTGACACAAGATGATTATAATTTTAATTTAGAGATAATGAGATGATCGTGTGTTGTACTTGCCAGGTGTAACCTGAACCTCCCCCCCCCCTGCACGCCAGCCCAGCCCCTCATTATCCTTTTATAATGCGGAGTCAGTGTGTAAGACACTGCTCAATATGCTGGAATTCATCAAGACCTGTAGATATACTTCCTCTCAGAATATTGATGATATATATAATATATATGTCGTGCCGAATAAGTAAAACATGCGATTTTGGCTTAAATAGCAACGATCTTCTTGCCGAATAAGGCAAGCGAAAATTTGTGTATGTAATAATTTGGCAAAAATCATTCTGAACCTAAGGAAAAAAAATATATTTCATTGTGTTTGTTTATTATTAAATTATTGTTAACTTATCTAAAATATGCTTAGTAGGATTAGGCTAAATTATATTGCGCTTGTTATAATAAAGTTAGTGAGAAATAATAATAGTTATACCAACAATTACACTAACAACGACGGAGGTTGTGGTAAGTAGGTGAAACCTGACGCTTACCGCAGCTCAGAGTTCACAAACACTAGTTCACCTGCACCTGGGACAAGATACTGCCGGTGTTCAACGTGGAACAACTCATGCAGTGCAATGAACCAAGCTGGATCCTGCAGTGCAATGAACCACCACACAGCTCCTGAAGCTGTGGTACATCCCAGATCCTAGCCTAGTGACTGCTACCCAGCACTGATACTACCGACCCTAGCCTAGTGACTGCTACCCAGCACTGATACTACCGACCCTAGCCTAGTGACTGCTCCCCAGCACTGATACTACCGACCCTAGCCTAGTGACTGCTACCCAGCACTGATACTACTGACCCTAGCCTAGTGATTGCTACCCAGCACTGATACTACCGACCCTAGCCTAGTGACTGCTACCCAGCACTGATACTACTGACCCTAGCCTAGTGACTGCTACCCAGCACTGATACACGACCTAGCCTAGTGACTTGCTACCCAGCACTGATACTACTGACCCTAGCCTAGTGACTGCTACCCAGCACTGATACTACTGACCCTAGCCTAGTGATTGCTACCCAGCACTGATACTACTGACCTAGCCTAGTGACTGCTACCCAGCACTGATACTACTGACCCTAGCCTAGTGACTGCTACCCAGCACTGATACCTACTGGGCCCTAGCCTAGTGACTGCTACCCAGCACTGATACTACTGACTCCTAGCCAGTGATACTGACCTTTACTCACAGCACTGATACTACCATCAGATGATACTACCTTATATAAAGTAACACTGACTTACTTTTAGCTTTTTCTTCCTAATTCTGAGCCACTGCTTCCACCATTATTTGCCATACCTCTTCCCCCATTCATCTGTTATATTACTTCTCTTTTTCTCCATTTCTCACCGAAATGGTGAGCTGGCTTGATATTAGGACTGAAGAAGATATCCATTTCTTTGTTCCTTTAATCAAAACACATAATCTCCACAGTATACGTGTCCCTCTAAGACATAAATCTCTCTCTCTACGATCCTGTGAATCCTTGGCATTAAACAACCATCTCCGGCCTTGATCGCATTTTCTCAACCCAATTCTCTCTCTTTCCACTTGGGTTTTGAATTCCACAACTTCCTCCTCAAGGCTCGTAAAATGAAACTACGACGCCAGTTCTTACAGAAGTCTCTTAAACAAGTGTTAGAGGGATTCTTATGGAAGCAGACACAAACAGTACCGTGGCCCTTCACTGCCTATTATTATTATTATTATTTGGAGCTCCTTTCCCCATTTCCTCTGCTCCAGTTCGCTGAATTGAGCCTGAATGCCTTCCATCCCTCCTCCCACAGGCGCTGTATAATCCTATGGGTTTAGTGCTCCCCATGATTATAATAATAATCCCCATTTCCTCAAATCAAACGTGATTGCCTGCCATGCTCTAGGCTCTGCCTGATTCCCTCTGGTTTGGCATTGACTTGAAGCTAAGTACATACACTTGTGTCGGGGGTACTTGCTTTTGAATGCAGGTTAGGTTAGTCAAGGGTTGTCAGGAAACAGGACAAGTGTTTCCTGACGCGGGTCTTAGTCATATGATAACCCACAGCTGGAGCTTTTGGTCTTCTGACCGAGGCCTTCCGCTGGCTCATCGGTCCACCCCTTTAAAAATTTGGGTTATAAGAATTTTGAATGCATGTACGCCTGTCCGAGTACATATGCACATCCGTCCGTGTAAGTACACCCATATGTGCATACATTTCCCTCGTACGTACTTCCGACTGTATGTCCACCCGTTCCTGTATGTACGACCACCTGTGTACATACGTTCTGCCATACGTACGTCCGTGTAGATACGTCCGTACACGTCTATCTGCGTAGGCCCATTTGTGTATGTTCTTTAGTGTACGTTCTCCCGTCCGTGTACGTACGTCAGTTCTTTGTGTTCACATCAATCTCAGAGCATTAAAAGTTTTCAACGGGGCTCTCAGCTCTCCCAGGCCACCAATACTCTTTTAAAAACTTAAAATTTAAAAAAACGAGGTAAGACTAAATGTTTATATATATATATATATATATATATATATATATATATATATATATATATATATATATATATATATATATATATATATATATATATATATATATAATGAGACAAAAATACTGACACTCATATGTAGAGAACTTAAAATGTAAATTTATTAAAGAGGTGCAACACTAATGTTGGTTAAGAGTTTATTTGGCAGTAATAGACCACTAGAGAACACTACCCACTGAAACAGCCAGTGGATAAGCATGTCTTTAGGAACAGTTGAAAAAGCAGTGTCGGATTCACCCAGACAGCTCATGGGCTGGTTGTCTGATCACCTAGGAAGGTCAGTTGACCGTAGTGATGTAAGTTTTCAGGTACAGGTACACATAAATACAGTTACATAAATTATCACACAGCAGCATATGTGTAGATTACCCAGAATAACCCAAAAAGGTCAAAGTGACTTATTTTCATTGGGTTGGTAGTAGAATTAATAGTAGTATAATAGTCTCTCGTTCTCTCTCTCTCGCTCTCCTGACAAATGATGGCTGGCTGGGCCTCATCAATCTCCCTGATGGATCGCCTCACCAAAGAGTCTAAAAAGAAAATTCACGATTTGTTTGAATGATGACTTCAACTTGTCATCAATGGTGGTAATGGCGGATATGATGCTTGTTGTGGTGGTTGCTGTGGGGGTGTTTGTGGTGGGGGATGTAGGTGGGAATGTGGTGGCAATGGTGGTTAGTATGAGTTGAAGTGATAGTAAATGTGTTATTGGTGGTGATGGTGGTGGTAGGAATTGTCATGATAGTTGTAGGTGGTGACAGATGTGGTGGTTGTCGAAGAGTGGCGAATGTTGTAATTACTAAGCGGCACACTACTGCATTCAGTATATGAATATATATGAGGGAGAGAGAGAGAAAGAGAGAGATCCCTGTGTCAATGGGTGTGATGAGATATCTTTCAGTCACCTCCATCATATTTTCCACAGTTCTTGCAGCTTACAATAGTCTCTCCTCTCTCTCTCGTGCTCTCTCTCTCGTGCTCTCTCTCTCGTGCTCTCTCTCTCCACAATATATCGTAGCCAGCGGTCTCTACATCACATCGCAATAAACACACATGTAAGCGTTCACAAATGCAATAAAATATATTACTTACAGGATGTAAACAAAGGTGGAGTTATGATATAAACAAAGCATGTATATATATACGACCTACGTCAGCCAGGTAGTGGAGCCCAGCAATATTAAAACAAATGAGTTAACTATAGATTATATGTTGATAATTGAACGGATTCGAATAACTGCGGCTTGTTGTTATTACAGTGTTAAGAAGGTAAGGGGAGGGGGTTATTGACAGCTGCCCTCCGCTCACGAATAATTAAAAGACAGGTCAATAAAGGCAGGTAATTGTTGTATATTTTTGCCTTAGACATGTCTGATAGTCTGACTTTCTCTCCTCGGTTCCTGGCTCTTATTTTCTCTCTCCCTTGTCTGCCTATTCTCCCTGCTCTTTCTCTTTATCTCTTACCTCTGCCGAACTCATTCTATCACAGGGTAAATGACCCTTTAAGAAAGCAAATGCTGACCCAGGTACAAAGGTGCACAAGCTGATATCTGAACGAAAAGGCAAATGGAAATTTCGACCCCTTTTTCACAAAATGCGACTATGAGAGCCTCAAACTACTCCATGTGTCTGTTCAAGCATATGTTGTTCACTCTCATGAGGTTGAGTTGTGTTGTCTCGGTAAATACATGTTGTGCCACTGCTCTCGCTCACTGGCGAAACAATCTGAAACGGAAAACTCAAAACAGAATATTTCTTTTTTTATTATTATCGCTCGCTGCTCAGTGACCGTTGCTACGATGTCAGAAATACTCGAAGCTGACCTGTGTGACCTGACGAGGCCTGGTCACGGACCAGGCCTCGGGGGCGCTGACCCCCGAACCCCCCCTCCAGGTAATACCTCTTCACCATGTGGCACCAGTTACTGGATGATGGGCCACATCATGTAGCCACACTCCACAAGACAGTCACTGGATGATGGGCCACATCATGTAGCCACACTCCACAAGACAGTCACTGGATGATGGGCCACATCATGTAGCCACACTCCACAAGACAGTCACTGGATGATGGGCCACATCATATAGCCACACTCCACAAGTCACATCACTCTTGGGTAAGAGGTACACAAGCCAAGATACTCGTCCATCTTCCTCTTGGAATGACGCTTTCCTTTTGGACTCCTGGGAACCAACATGTGATTGAACCTTCCAGCCTTGACCAGGAGGACCAGGACCAGGAGGACCAGGAGGACCAGGAGGAGGACCAGGAGGACCAGGAGGAGGAGGACCAGGAGGAGGAGGACCAGGAGGAGGAGGACCAGGAGGAGGACCAGGAGTACCAGGACCAGGAGGACCAGGAGGAGGAGGACCAGGAGGAGGAGGACCAGGAGGAGGAGGACCAGGAGGAGGAGGACCAGGAGGAGGACCAGGAGGAGGACCAGGAGGAGGACCAGGAGGACCAGGAAGAGGAGGAGGAGATTCCACTATGGCCTTGGCTGAGGGGCTAACGCTGATTACAGATCTACAGTAGTGGTTGCAGGGGTCGAGACATAGCTCCTGGCCCCGCCTCTTCACTGGTCGCTACTAGATCCACTCTCGTCCTGCTCCATGATCCTTATCATACCTCTTTTTTAAAGGTATGTGTGTGTATGTACATGTGTATACTCACCTAGTTGTGGTTGCAGGGGTCGAGTCATAGCTCCTGGCCCCGCCTCTTCACTGGTCGCTACTAGATCCACTCTCGTCCTGCTCCATGATCCTTATCATACCTCTTTTTTAAAGGTATGTGTGTGTATGTACATGTGTATACTCACCTAGTTGTGGTTGCAGGGGTCGAGACATAGCTCCTGGCCCTGCCTCTTCACTGGCCGCTACTGGGTCACTCTCCCTGCGCCATGTGTGTACTCACCTAATTGTGATTGCAGGGGTCGAGACTCAGCTCCTGGCCCCGCCTCTTCGCTGTCCGCTACTGGGTCTCTGCTCTCCCTGCTCCATGAGCTTTATCATACCTTGTCTTAAAACTATGTATGGTTCCCGCCTCCACTATATCGTTCGCTAGACTATTCCACTTCCTAACTACTCTATGGCTGAAGAAGTGCTTCCTAACATCCCTTTGACTCATCTAAGTCTTCAACTTCTAATTGTGACCCCTTGTTTCTGTGTCCCATCTCTGGAACATCCTGTCTCTGCCCACCTTGTCAATTCCTCGCAGTATTTTGTATGTTGTTATCATGTCTCCCCTAACCCTCCTGTCTTCCAGTGTCGTCAGGCCGATTTCCCTTAACCTTTTTCGTAGAACATTCCCCTTACCTCTGGAACTAGTCTTGTTGCAAACCTTTGCCCTTTCTCTAATTTCTTAACGTGCTTGACCAGGTGTGGGTTCCAAACTGGTACTTGAACGATTCTTTACTGAGGTATCGGAACTCTATTCTCAGGTTTGCCAGGCGCCCACATGCTGCAGCATGGCTGATGTGTGCTTCAGGAGATGTGCTCGGTATTATACTCACCCCAAGATCCTTGTACTCACCTAATTGTGGTTGTGTGTGTGTGTGTGTGTGTGTGTGTGTGTGTGTGTGTGTGTGTGTGTGTTGGTGGTGTGTGTGTGTGTGTGTGTGTGTGTGTGTGTGTGTATGTGTACTCACCTGTGTGATGCAGGGGTCGAGTCTCAGCTCCTGGTCTTGCCTTTTCGCTGGTCAATACTAGGTTCCCTTTTTCCTGGTTTCGAGAGCCTTATCATATCTCTTCTTAAAGCTATGTATGGATCCTGCCTGTATCACTTCACTCTTCAGGCGTTCCACTTCCACATAAATTAAGGCTGAAGAAATACTTCCTAACATCCCTGTACCTCATTTGGATTTTCAACTTCCAGCTGTGCAATCGTGTTCCAACTACCCATCTCTCAAACACTTTGTCCCTATTCACTCTTGCAAACCCTCTCAGTATTTCCAACGTTATCATACCACCCTTAGTCCTTCTGTCCTCTAGTGTCGTTATTTTAGGTTACTTAACCTGTCCTCGTAGGGTTATGTCCTACGAGGAGAGGGACTAACCTCGTTACAAACCTCTGCGTTTTCTCTAATTTCTTGACATGTTTGACCAAGTGTGGGTTCCATACTGGCGCTGCATACTCCAACATGGGCCTGATGTACACTGTGTGCACTGTCGTGAATGACTTCCTACTTAGCTGTCGAAAGGCTATTCTTAGATTTGACAGACGCGTATTTGTTGCAGCAGATTAGTTAATGTGCGCCTCAGGTGATATGCTCGGTACAATGCTCACCCCTAGGTCCTTCTTGAGGTATGTGTGTGTGTATTCTCGTATGTACTTGAAGCGCAATAATTAAAATACAATAATTTTTGTATCTCTCTCTCTCTCTTGCTTGCACTATCTTCGCTGTATCCCACATTTGAGAGTGAGTGAGGGGGGGGGTTGTAGATTAACCTTTACTTCTAGACAACCGTGAACTTTATAAAGACCAGTTTTGGGCTGCTATAGCCTTCATGTTTGTGAAATATTGAGTGTGGGGCGAGGATGGCTCGCTCGCCAGCCAACCCGCTCCACACGGCAAATGAAAAACGATTCTTTTTTACAGGTGGAGAGAGGAATGACAGGGAGGATCCTAGTGACGGAGGATACACAAGACAGACACCCAGGTGACAGTATACTGACAGGAATGTAGGTGCAGGGAGAGAGAGGAGAGAGAGAGAGAGAGAGAGAGAGAGAGAGAGAGAGAGAGAGAGAGAGAGAGAGAGAGAGAGAGAGAGAGAGAGAGAGAGTAAACATAAAATATATTTCTATAAATATTTAAATATGATTACACGAGTTAGCAAACCCTCACTCAAATATGTTTCACCTATTTTTCAGTGGTATTCATAAGGTGACCTGGTTCACCTGCATGTTATTGCAACCTTATCTATGATCTCTGACAAAACCTTCCCCAGGTATGTTTATCTTGTGAAATATTGGTGGAGTCGGGAGACAGAACACAGTTTGAGTTATCAAGATGTATTATGATGGGGCTATTTACAGTGTGTGTGTTTGCGCGCTTACAGGACGGTAAGCAGGATCATTCTAGACACCTTACATAATAGCCTCGAGTAAGGAGCACCAACATGTAACAGTCATTAAGATAAAGAGGCTGCAGACTTCGCTCAAGAGTAAGACATACATGTGAGCAGAGTGCCGAGAATATACCCACATAACGTAGGCAGCGGTTGCTCTTTACACCAATCTAAGATTAACTGTCAAAAACCTCAACAGAGTCATTAACCACCATTTATAAAACATATGTCAGGCCCATCGTGGAGTACGCAGCACCAGTATGGAACCCACACCTGATAAAGTATATCAAGAAGCTGCAAAAAAGTATAATGTAATGGGTATAATCATAACCATAATTTTTAAAGGGGGTGGAGGGGGAAGCCAGTGGAAGGCCTCGGTCAGATAACTAAAAGCTCCAGCTGCGGGTCCTCATGTGAAGACCCGCGTCAGGAAACACTTGTCCTGTTTCCTGACGAACCTTACCTAACCTGTAGATAAATGCTTCAAAGAACCGACAACTTGGCTATTTATGCCAAAATCGCAAGTTTTACCTATTCGGCACACACACACACACACATATATATATGCGCACGCTAAATAATTCTTTTCCAGCTGACTTGTTTATATTCAAATTTCGAAAATAAAAATTCAGATAGTTTCGTCAGTCAAAAAAAGGAAAATGTCACGTGACTTATATGAGTGAGGACACGCGGGCCAGTGTGTGTACAGTGCCAGGCTGTTTGCTATGAAAAATGGATAGAGCGTTCGTCAGTGCGTGAAATTGGTGAGCATTATGAGCATTCACAAATGACCGAATGTTTGCGCGTTTCAAAACATTTTTTTTTTTACAGTCGAGAGCTTGATTTATCGCATCTGTATTATTTTTTGTGTGTGTATTTTTTTAGTGAGGAAATGAGGTGAGATTTTGTGTTTGTTTGTGTATTTGTATATGTGTGTGTGTGTGTGTGTGTAATTATTTTTAATCATTTAATTTAGTGCTGTTGCTGCCAGGAGTGCTGTGGCTCCCGTGCAGCAGTGCAGGAAGACAGCAGCAGCTGTGTTGAGAGGAGCAACATGCAGCCAACTTGGTGGTATAGCTTTACCTGTCCACACCTGGGGCCACCTCTGCAAGAGGCCGCAACCTCTGCAAGAGGCCGCAACCTCTGCAAGAGGCCGCAACCTCTGCAGGCTCTCGTGCGTGATGCTCAACCTCCCCGCTGAAAGGCATTTCAATGTGAGATCTATTAAAAGTTTTGTACGCTGGTAGTACTACGTGCTAGACACCAATCATTGAAGCACCAACTATTCTTCTCTCATAAGGGTGTTAAACTACGCGCGCGCGCGCACGCAGTAGAAACCTGGCTCACAGTAACTACCCAGGAATGGCACTACCCTCTTGTAATGTAAATGTTAACCAGGAGGCTGGTAAAAGGTTAACACTCTGGTAGGAGGACAACAACTACGGTGCAGGGAGGTATCAAACTGAAGCTTGTTAAACGTTATACATTCTTGTAATATATTAGCAAGACAGCAGTCGCCCAGGGAGGTGCTAACGTCCTCTCAAATCAGTATGAAGACGAAGCCAACTATAAATGCTTTGAGACGAGCGTGTGTGCTAAGGTACTACTGGTATTCACGGAGACAAGACAGGAGCTGTGTTTTTCAATCTCATTCTGAGATGGAAATATACAAATCAACTCGTCTTGTCCCGTGGCCTGGTAGGCAACGATCTCGCCTCACATACACTATCCGTGGTTCGATCCCCCTTCAGCAACTAGCAACCAAGTAGGTACCAGAGTGTTAGTCGACTGGTGTGGGTGGCATCCTGGGGGACTAGACTGAAAGATTACAATGGAAATAAGACAAACAGTCCTCGATGACGCACTGACTTTCTTGGGTTATCCTGGGTGGCTAACCCACCGGGGTTAAAAATTCGAACTAAATCTTATTTTATCTGTCTCTAAATGTGAGATTCTTTTGCAAAAGCGTAAACGCGTAAGTGTTAAAACCACCACTGATATCTGATTATTTTACTACTAGTTTTTGAGATTACTCCAACATTAGATGCTTTATAAAATATGTCAAACATAAAATAAATTTTTAGATTATCAAATACTGACACATCACAAAACTTCATGAAAATACGAATACAAGAAACTTACAAAGGTGTAAATGAAAGAACAGCAGCTCTACTGACTGTTACAGTGGAGTGTCTGTGTCTAACAGTATGTCTGTGTTGGAGGAGAGCTTGTGGTGGAGGAGGGAGCGTGTGTGTGGAGGAGGAGCGTGTGTGTGGAGGAGGAGCGTGTGATGGAGGAGGGACGTTGTGTGGAGGAGGGAGCGTGTGGTGGAGGAAGGAGCGTGTGTGGTGGAGGAAGGAGCGTGGTGTGGAGGAGGAGCGTGGTGGGAGGAGGAGCGTGTGGTCAGGAGGAGCGTGTGTGGTCAGGAGGAGCGTGTGTGGTGGAGGAGGGAGCGTGTGTGGTGAAGAGCGTGTGTGGTGAGGAAGGGAGCGTGTGGTGGTAGGTAGAGGAGCGTGTGTGGTGGAGGAGGACGTGTGAGTGGAAGAGGAGCGTGTTGTGGTAGGGGGAAGCGTGTGGTGGAGGAAGGAAACGGTGTGTAAGATGAACGTTGAGCATGTGTGGTATAGTAGAAACGTGTAGAGACAGAGCGTGTGTGAAGGAAGCGTAGAGTAGAAGAGAAGCGTGTGAAGGAAGGTGTAGTGAAAGAAAGCGTGTGTGACGACGTGTTGAGAGTGGAGTGTTGTGGTGAGACAGTATGTGTGTGGAGGAGAGCTGTGGTGGAGGAGGGAGCGTGTGTGGTGCAGGAGGAGCGTGTGGTGCAGGAGGGAGCGTGTGTGGTGGAGGAGGGAGCGTGTGTGGTGGAGGGAGCGTGTGTGGTGGAGGAGGGAGCGTGTGTGGTGGAGGAGGGAGCGTGTGTGGTGGAGGAGGGAGCGTGTGTGGTGGAGGAGGGAGCGTGTGTGGTGGAGGAGGAGCGTGTGTGGTGGAGGAGGAGCGTGTGTGGTGGTGGAGGGAGCGTGTGTGTTGAGGAGCGTGTGTGTGGAGGACGGAGCGTGTGTGGTGGAGGAGGAGCGTGTGTGGTGAGGAGGAGCGTGTGTGAGGAGGAGCGTGTGTGGTGGAGGAGGGAGCGTGTGTGGTGGAGGGAGCGTGTGTGGTGGAGGAGGGAGCGTGTGTGGTGGAGGAGAGCGTGTGTGGTGGAGAGAGGAAAGACGGGCGAGGGAGAGAGGGGGAGGGGAAGTCTTGTGCATAATTAGCTATGCCTAAAAGGTCGCGACTCACTCAAAACTTTTGTAATGTTGACGCGGCTTCCTCTTAAAACTTCCCTCAAAATTTCCCTGTCAAAATCTTCCTGTCAAAATTTCGTATTAAAACTTTCTGTGGTTAGTGTCTGATTACCATACATAAGGAGCTAATAATATTAATAAAATAAAATTACGTGGTAAACCTGTGTGGGTTATATAGGCAGTGTAGAGATGACGACAAATGTGCATATATTAAGAGTATGCGAGGGGCAGTGTGCGAGGGGCAGTGTGCAGGGCAGAGTGTGTTAGGAAGTGTGCGAGAGTGCAGAAGTGTGTTAGGGAAGGTGTGCGAGGTGCAGAAGTGTGTTAGGGAAGGTGTGCGAGGGTGCAGGAGTGTGTTAGGGAAGGTGTGCGAGGGTGCAGAAGTGTGTTGGAAATAAATGGTATAAAATACCGACACAATGGAAAAATAAACACATAAGCAGTATAATGTGATCCTTTATTGACAACGTTTCGCCCACGCAGTGGGCTTTATCGAGTCACAGACAGATCTACCTGGAAAATGAGCAACATGGAGATATATATAGGGTACAGTCAGGTGGAGAATGCTGGGTCAGGTGGAGAAAGCTGCATGTGAGTCTTAAAAAGTAGTGTGATAGTTAAAAACATAGTGTGACTTAAAGGACCTGCAGTGTACCATTCTTGAGTTCTAGGTGGGATAGCGTTGAAGAAGTTTCTTGGCAATAGGTTCAGCTATGTTGTAGAAGCCGTTGTTCTGGTTGAAGTTGTTGGATATACAGATGAGTGATGATTCTAGGATTCTTTGGTATTGCGTGTTGTCTTCTCTGGCGATGAGTCTTGCGTTTCTGTAGTTGATTAAATAGTTGTGTGAATTTCGGTGTTGAACACAGGCATTTCTTGAGTCGTCAGATCTGCCTGCGTACTGGTGTTCTGAAATGCGTGTTTGGAGGTCTCTGGATGTTTCGCCAACGTATAATTTGCTGCAGCCATTACAAGGAATTGTGTATACCCCTGCCGTGGATTGAAGCTTTTCCTGTCTGTTACTGGTAATGTCCTTGATGGTGGTGGATGTGGAGGTGGATACTCGGAATGAGGTATTAGAAAAAATGTTGGAAACTTGTTTGGAAATGTAGTTGGTGGGAAGGACTATGTATCTCTTCTCAGCAGTGTCTTCTCTGGGTGTGTTGAAGATGTTTAATGCCCGTCGTCTGCAGTCTCTAATGAAGTGACGAGGATAGTGAAGTTTGGAAAAAACTTGTTCAATGAGGGAGCATTCTTCTTCAAGGAACTCACTGCTGCAGATTCTGAGTGCGCGCAGGAAGCCTATAATTACACCACGTTTAATTTTGGTGTCGTGGTGAGAGTAGAAGTGGAGAAGATCGTGTTGATTGGTAGGTTTTCGATAGACTTTAAAACGAAGTTCATGGTCAGCTTTGCAGAGAAGAACATCAAGGAAAGGAAGAGTGTTGTCGACTTCTTCTTCTAGTGTAAACTGGATTGATGGCTCAACCTGGTTGAGTTCGTGTTGGAGAGCTTGAACGTTGAAGCGTCTGGGAGTTATGATGAGAATGTCGTCAACATAACGAAGCCAGGTGACAGAAGAGGGAATAATAGTGAAAAATCGCTCGGCTTCCAAATGTTCCATATATAGGTTCGCAAGGACGGCATTAAGTGGCGATCCCATGGGTAGTCCAAAGGTTTGCTGAAAGAGTTGGTTTTCGAAAGAGAAACATGTAAAGCCCACACATAGTTCAACAAGGTCGATGAAATCGCTGGCGGGAAGAGGAAGATCAAGCGAGTCGTCAATTTTCCTGCGCAAGAGATCGATAGCTTGTGTATTAGGTACTTTGGTGAATAGGGATGTTACATCAAGGCTGGAGAGTTTCTTGTTTCTGATGTTGATGTTGCGAATGCGATTGAGAAGGTCACCAGAGTGTTTGAGATGTGCTGGACTGATGGTGCCCAACATAGCTGAACCTATTGCCAAGAAACTTCTTCAACGCTATCCCACCTAGAACTCAAGAATGGTACACTGCAGGTCCTTTAAGTCACACAATGTTTTTAACTATCACACTACTTTTAAGACTGTCACATGCAGCTTTCTCCACCTGACCCAGCATTCTCCACCTGACTGTAACCTATATATATCTCCATGTTGCTCATTTTCCAGGTAGATCTGTCTGTGACTCGATAAAGCCCACTGCGTGGGCGAAACGTTGTCAATAAAGGATCACATTATACTGCTTATGTGTTTATTTTTCCAGAAGTGTGTTAGGGAAGGTGTGCGAGAGTGCAGAAGTGTGTTAGGGAAGGTGTGCGAGAGTGCAGAAGTGTGTTAGGGAAGGTGTGCGAGGGTGCAGGAGTGTGTTAGGGAAGGTGTGCGAGGGTGCAGGAGTGTGTTAGGGAAGGTGTGCGAGGGTGCAGGAGTGTGTTAGGGAAGGTGTGCGAGAGTGCAGAAGTGTGTTAGGGAAGGTGTGCGAGAGTGCAGAAGTGTGTTAGGGAAGGTGTGCGAGAGTGCAGAAGTGTGTTAGGGAAGGTGTGCGAGAGTGCAGAGTGTGTTAGGGAAGGTGTGAGGTGCAGAGGAGTGATGTAGGAAGGTGTGGAGAGTGCAGGAAGTGTGTTAGGGAAGGTGTGCGAGAGTGCAGGAGTGTGTTAGGGAAGGTGTGCGAGGTGCAGGAGTGTGTTAGGAAGAGTGCATTTGATGCGAGGTGCAGGAGTGTGTTAGGAAGGTGTGCGAGAGTGCAGAAGTGTGTTAGGAAGAAAGAGTGTGTAGAGTGCAGGGAAGTGTGTTAGGGAAGGTGTGCGAGAGTGCAGGAGTGTGTTAGGGAAGGTGTGCGAGTGTGCAGAAGTGTGTTAGGGAAGGTGTGCGAGAGTGCAGGAGTGTGTTAGGGAAGGTGTGCGAGGGTGCAGGAAGTGTAGTTAGGAAGGTGTGCGAGAGTGCAGGAGTGTGTTAGGAAGGTGTGCGAGAGTGCAGGAGTGTGTTAGGAAGGTGTGCGAAGGAGAGTGAGCAGAGAGTGTGTTAGGGAAGGTGTGCGAGAGTGCAGGAGTGTTTAGGGAAGGTGTGCGAGAGTGCAGGAGTGTGTTAGGGAAGGTGTGCGAGAGTGCAGTAGTGTGTTAGGGAAGGTGTGCGAGGGTGCAGAAGTGTGTTAGGGAAGGTGTGAGCGAGATGCAGGAGTGTGTTAGGAAGGTGTGCGAGAGTGCAGAAGTGTGTTAGGGAAGGTGTGCGAGGTGCAGAGTGTGTTAGGGAAGGTGTGGAGGGTGCAGAAGTGTGTTAGGAAGGTGTGAGGGTGCAGAAGTGTGTTAGGAAGGTGTGCGAGAGTGCAGAGTGTGTTAGGGAAGTGTGCGAGGTGCAGAGTGTGTTAGGAAGGTGTGCGAGAGTGCAGAAGTGTGTTAGGGAAGGTGTGGAGAGTGCAGAGTGTGTTAGGGAAGTGTGTAGGAGGTGCAGAGTGTGTTAGGGAAGGTGTAAAGCGAGGTGCAGAAGTGTGTTAGGAAGGTGTGCGAGAGTGCAGGAAGTGTGTTAGGAAGGTGCGAGGGTGCAGAGTGTGTTAGGAAGGTGTGCAGGTGAAGGTGTTAGGAAGGTGTGCGAGGTGAGAGTGTGTTAGGGAAGGTGTGGAGAGTGCAGAAGTGTGTTAGGGAAGGTGTGCGAGGTGCAGAAGTGTGTTAGGGAAGGTGCGAGGTGCAGAAGTGTGTTAGGAAGGTGTGCGAGGTGCAGAAGTGTGTTAGGAAGGTGTGCAGAGTGCAGAAGTGTGTTAGGAAGGTGTGCGAGAGTGCAGAAGTGTGTTAGGAAGGTGTGCGAGAGTGCAGAAGTGTGTTAGGATGCAAAATGAGTGTTAGATTGAGATGCAAGTAGCAGTAAAGGTGAGGAAAGTTTAAATTAAAGAGATCACAGTTATTTTAAGATAGAGTGTTAATATGAATGCATAGTACAAAAGTAAAAATTTAAATTAAAGATGATCACTAGTATTCCTTCAAGAGTCAGATCTGCGTCAAAGCAATTGACGTAGTAGACGAGAATGTATTCTCATTATTGATATATATATATATATATATATATATATATATATATATTATTATATATTATTTTTTTTTTTATATATATATTGGTGTTTGTAAGTCGCGTTGTCCACGTGGTGTTCGTAAGTCGCGTGTGTCCACGTGGTGTTCGTAAGTCGCGTGTGTCCACGTGGTGTTCGTAAGTCGCGTGTGTCCACGTGGTACCCGTGAGTAGTGTGCCTGAGTCGTGTGCGAGTGCATTAACCCAAACCCGACAATGGTTGGAAGATGGCCAGAATCTTATAGGAGGTATGACAGAAAATAATGTGTTGTGGTCCATGTGGGAAGAACACTCTTGTCAGTGGTTGCCGAGGTATTGAGAGAACACCGAGAAACAGAGTGGGAGAAAGGGCAGCCCCTGTGGGGAACTGGGTCATGAAGAATTTAATATATGTGCAACATCTGGCCATCTTTATTTGTAGATGTTTCGCTTACCAGTGCCTTCATCAGTACAAGGACATAATGTGAAGGAATGTATACAAAAGGTGCTCTTCACCATGTCCAAGGCTCATGGACTGATTCCCTCATCTTTTGTATATATTTCTTCACTTTATCCTTGTATTGATAAAGCCACTGGAGGGCGAAACGTCTACAAATAGATACCCAGATGCTGCAGGTGTCTAATTATTTATCATACTGGTACGTGTATACCATTTATGTACAACAAACTGGGTGATGATCAGCTGACCGAGTGGATGAGTCTGCTTGTTCCTTGACTTAACACCCTCTCGTCAACACCACCATCACCTGATTGGTTGATTCAAAGCTTGTCGAGTCAATACTGCCGCCTGATTGGCTAATAATACATTTGTGGAGAAACATGATTGGACTAATCGAAGGACTTTAATATACTGATCATCGTGCTTGGATGATTAGACGTGCCTGGATGACTGGACGTACCTGGATGACTGGACGTGCCTGGATGACTGGACGTGCCTGGATGACTGGACGTACCTGGATGACTGGACGTGCCTGGATGACTGGACGTCCTGATGACTGAGACGTACCTGATGACTGAGACTGATGACGAGCCTGATGACTGACGTACCTGATGACTGACGTACCTGATGACTGGACTACCTGGATGACTGGACGTCCTGGATGACTGGACGTACCTGGATGACTGACGTACCTGGATGACTGAGACGATACCTGAAGATGACTGGACGTACCTGGATGACTGGACGTACCTGGATGACTGGACGTACCTGGATGACTGACGTACCTGGATGACTGAGACGATACCTGATGACTGGACGTACCTGGATGACTGGACGTACCTGATGACTGGACGTACCTGATGACTGGACGTACCTGGATGACTGGACGTACCTGGATACTGACGCCTGATGACTGACGTACCTGGATGACTGGACGTACCTGGATGACTGACGACCTGATGACTGACCCTAGCCTGATGACTGACGTACCTGAGATGACTTGAGACGTACCTGATGACTGGACGCCTGATGACTGGACGTACCTGGATGACTGGACGCCTGGATGACTGGACGTACCTGGATGACTGACGTACCTGGAATGACTGGAGTACCTGATGACTGGACGTACCTGAGATGAGCTGTAGACGTACCTGGATGACTGGACGTCCTGGATGACTGGAGCGATAGCCTGATGACTGGACGTCCTGATGACTGAGACGCTACCTGGATGACT
Source organism: Cherax destructor (assembly GCA_009830355.1). NCBI lineage: Eukaryota > Metazoa > Arthropoda > Malacostraca > Decapoda > Parastacidae > Cherax > Cherax destructor. The sequence goes on from WNWK01000354.1 coordinate 484,800, forward strand.
GGACGTACCTGGATGACTGGACGTACCTGGATGACTGGACGTACCTGGATTACTGGACGTGCCTGATTACTGGACGTGCCTGATGACTGGACGTACCTGGATGACTGGACGTACCTGGATGACTGACGTACCTGATGACTGGACGTACCTGGATGACTGGACGTCCTGGATGACTGACGTCCTGGATGACTGGACGTCCTGGATGACTGGACGTCCTGGATGACTGACGTACCTGATGACTGGACGTACCTGATGACTGGACGTCCTGATGACTGACGCCTGATGACTGGACGTACCTGGATTACTGGACGTCCTGGATGACTGGACGTGCCTGAGACTGACGCCTGGATACTGACTACCTGATACTGACGTCTGATGACTGACGTCCTGGATGACTGGACGCCTGGATGACTGGACGTACTCTGAGCCATGACTGACGTGCCTGGATGACTGACGTACTGACTGGATGTGACTGACGTACCTTCTGGCGGATGACTGACGTACCTGATGACTGGACGTGCCTGGATGACTGGACGTACCTGGATGACTGGACGTACCTGGATGACTGGACGTACCTGGATGACTGGACGTACCTGGATGACTGGACGCCTGGATGACTGGACGTACCTGGATGACTGGACGTGCCTGGATGACTGGACGTGCCTGATGACTGGACGTACCTGGATGACTGGACGTACCTGGATGACTGGACGTACCTGGATGACTGGACGTGCCTGGATGACTGGACGTGCCTGGATGACTGGACGTGCCTGGATGACTGGACGTGCCTGGATGACTGGACGTGCCTGGATGACTGGACGTGCTTGGATGACTGGACGTGCTTGGATGACTGGACGTGCCTGGATGACTGGACGTGCCTGGATGACTGGACGTGCCTGGATGACTGGACGTGCCTGGATGACTGGACGTGCCTGGATGACTGGACGTGCTTGGATGACTGGACGTGCCTGGATGACTGGACGTGCCTGGATGACTGGACGTGCCTGGATGACTGGACGTGCCTGGATGACTGGACGTGCCTGGATGACTGACGTCCTGGATGACTGGACGTGCCTGGATGACTGACGTGCTTGGATGACTGGACGTGCCTGGATGACTGGACGTGCCTGGATGACTGGACGTGCTTGGATGACTGGACGTGCCTAGATGACTGGACGTGCTTGGATGACTGGACGTGCCTGGATGACTGGACGCCTGGATGACTGGACGTGCTTGGATGACTGGACGTGCCTAGATGACTGGACGTGCTTGGATGACTGGACGTGCCTGGATGACTGGACGTGCCTGGATGACTGGACGTGCCTGGATGACTGGACGTGCCTGGATGACTGACGTACCTGGATGACTGGACGTGCCTGGATGACTGGACGTGCCTGGATGACTGGACGTACCTGGATGACTGGACGTGCCTGGATGACTGGACGTGCCTGGATGACTGGACGTGCCTGGATGACTGGACGTGCCTGGATGACTGGACGTGCCTGGATGACTGGACGTACCTGGATGACTGGACGTGCTTGGATGACTGGACGTGCCTGGATGACTGGACGTGCTTGGATGACTGGACGTGCCTGGATGACTGGACGTGCCTGGATGACTGGACGTGCCTGGATGACTGGACGTGCCTGGATGACTGGACGTGCCTGGATGACTGGACGTGCCTGGATGACTGGACGTGCTTGGATGACTGGACGTGCCTGGATGAGCCTGGATGATTGGGTGTAACTGGATGGTTTTATACCAGATCTAAATGAGGTGGAATTATTATTATTATTATTATTATTATTATTATTATTATTATTAAGGACTAAGAGGTAAACCTCGCTAAAAGGAACTAGATAATTGTGTTTTTGTTGAATGTAGAAGAGGAATTGTGATTGTATTTTCTGGAAGCTGCAAACCCGTGAGAGTGGTGTACATCAAGGGGGGTGTGAAGGCTCCAGCCTCCGTGCGGTAACCACCTTTTTATCTCATCACTCAAGAGATTTTTGAAGCATTTTTCGGAAGCATCAGAGAGAGAGAGAGAGAGAGAGAGAGAGAGAGAGAGAGAGAGAGAGAGAGAGAGAGAGAGAGAGAGAGAGAGAGAGAGAGAGAAAGAGAGAGTTCTATTTATCAAAGAACATCTCGTCTAACCTTGCTCACCCCCCCCTCCCCACAGAGGGGCGAGGGGCGGGCCTGGGTGGATAAGGGGCATATCCCCCTCCCCCTAAGCCATAAAGACCAAAAGACCAGTTTCCAGCAAGTGGTCCACTCAGGCAGCTTTAGTAAGTCATAAACAAGTTTTATTCGTGTACTGGACGCGTTGGTAACGTTGTTCTGAAGCACAGTTCACATCCTGGCCGCCAGGAAAACAACCCTTATGCACGACTGCCGTAGAGGCGAAAATTGCGTTAGGTCATGACACTGAATACTCCTTATTCTCCTGTACTGAAAATTGAGCCTTGTGTCCCTTGTGCGTAAGGCTAAATAAAGCATTTACTAGACATTGCTCACCTCACATTCAGAGAGCGAAGGGAAACAGGTCTTATGCTAAGGGAATTTAAGTGCGAAAATAAAACTGCATCTGCAACGCTGGTGAGGGGAAAAGTGTGCTTTATATAGGAGGTAATAAGGACTAGTTCCACCTAAGGCGTTATAGGATTCTCAGCTTAATTGACTAAGACTGGTAGAGGTGTAATCCAGGTAGTGGAGTGCTTAGTGAAGCCATGATCTAACACTGACCTATATTCTTCCACGAGTGGGGGGCTCTTCATCCAAGGAACTAGGACTACCCTCCCTACTACCTCGGATCAGACATCACCTACGGGCATATATGACCATCTTATGAGTGATCATATAATTATTAAAATCAAAAGTAAGCGCTAAAACCTACAAGGGTCTAGTAAAAATAATAATAATAATAATAATAATAATAATGATAATGTAGAATTGTAGCACCAGCCACAGGACCTTAATGTTACCTTTACGTGTGTGTTTGTATGTTAGTTACCGGTTGTCAAGGGCACTTGTCGTAAGACACCTGGTCTGTTTGGTTGTGTGTGTGTATGTGTGTGTGTGTGTGTGTGTGTGTGTGTGTGACAGAACATGAGTGCAGGAGGTGTGAGGAAGGGCAGAGTGCGCCACCTTCAGTTCCTTGCTTCTGGACTCCATCAAGACCCCCTCCCCTCCCCCCTCTCAATGAATGCACACACTGGCACAGAAATCATTGCTCTCTAAGCTAAGTTCACTATATCTGCGGAAAAAGCTTAACACACACATTAGCATAATTAAGGCAACTTTAAAACAATAAATAATGTGATAATTACTCTTAGCTGGGTTTAAAGTCGATCCACTACATGAAGGTCATTAAGGCAGCAATCCACTTAATATTACAATCAAGAATATTTTAATTCCTATAAGACCGATTAAAGTACTCTGTTTATACACAAACCTCAGGATATATTTTATATATATATATATATATATATATATATATATATATATATATATATATATATATATATATATATATATAACCATTGAAAAATTGTGAAATTCCAAGCGCTTTGGTGGTTTCTCACATTATCAATAGAACAGAAGACTTATAAGGCTGAGATTTGAGTTCAGTTATGACCCTACACACGACCCGTCCCACTGAGTCAGGTGTGGTGTTGGAGTGGAGGTTGGGGAGAGAGCCTTCTCTTATTGTAACGTCAACCGTCAAGGCAGAAACAGTATATAGGCCGTGAAGTCTACCATCTGCCTTTGCCAAGTTCTTTCTCTCTCTCTCTCTCTCTCTCTCTCTCCTCCAGACGAAAAATGGCCACTTGGACTGGATTACTCGCTGGGAATAGGGTCTTAAATCTGACCATACGTCCTTAAGGGGATTACTGGTGATTTGTTCTCCCCCCTCTCTCCCTCTCCCCTCTCTCTCTTCCTTCCTTACTTTACCCTCTCTAACTCTCCCTCACTAATTTCTCCTCCCTTTACTTTCCCTCCCCTCGCCTCGATGAGGGGCACAATTTTTTTCTAAAAGACTCAGAGGACTGAATGGGAGAGGGAGAGAGAGAGAGAGAGAGAGAGAGAGAGAGAGAGAGAGAGAGAGAGAGAGAGAGAGAGAGAGAGAGAGAGAGAGAGAGAGACTATGCTTGGGTACACATTACGAAATACCTACATCAACGACCTGCATTACGCCCACCGAGGCTAATAATTAAAAGGCCTGAGGACGATGAGCAGTCTGGCCACACCATAATAAAAATTTTAAACAAAAACAACACACATACCACTTATAAAAAATATTATATTTTTTATAAGCGAGTTTCAAGATAACCCAGCACCGCAGAAATGTAATTAATATACACGAAGTAACTCAAATCTACTACCCATTAATTAGTTATTTTGCAGACATTCTGATGTCTGTCTCTCTCTCTTTGATGTGTGTACACATGGAGGGATGTGTATGTAAACATGGAGGGATGTGTATGTAAACATGGAGGGATGTGTACTCACCTAATTGTACTCACCTAATTGTGGTTGCAGGGGTCGAGACTCAGCTCCTGGCCCCGCCTCTTCGCTGTCTGCTACTGGGTCTCTGCTCTCCCTGCTCCATGAGCTTTATCATACCTTGTCTTAAAACTATGTATGGTTCCTGCCTCCACTATATCTTTCTCTAGTCCATTCCACTTCCTGACTACTCTGTGGCTGAATAAATGTTTCCTGACATCCCTTTGACTCATCTGAGTCTTCAGCTTCCAGTTGTGTCCCCTTGTTTCTGTGTTCCCTCTCTGAAACAACCTGTCACTATCTACCTTGTCAATTCCCCGCAGTATTTTGTATGTCGTTATCATGTCTCCTCTGACCCTTCTTTCCTCCAGTGTTGTTAGTCCTATGTGTATGTAAACATGGAGGGATGTGTATGTACACATGGAGGGATGTGTAAAACAATTACTGTGAAATAAAAGTGAAATTCCGGAGCTGCTGGTCACCTAGACTCACAGAGCTGCTGGTCACCTAGACTCACAGAGCTGCTATACACCCAGACTCACAGAGCTGCTGGTCACCTAGACTCACAGAGCTGCTGTACACCCAGACTCACAGAGCTGCTGGTCACCTAGACTCACAGAGCTGCTGTACACCCAGACTCACAGAGCTGCTGGTCACCTAGACTCACAGAGCTGCTGTACACCCAGACTCACAGAGCTGCTGTACACCCAGACTCACAGAGCTGCTGTACACCCAGACTCACAGAGCTGCTGGTCACCTAGACTCACAGAGCTGCTGTACACCCAGACTCTCAGAGCTGCTGGTCACCTAGACTCACAGAGCTGCTGGTCACCTAGACTCACAGAGCTGCTGTACACCCAGACTCACAGAGCTGCTGTACACCCAGACTCACAGAGCTGCTGTACACCCAGACTCACAGAGCTGCTGTACACCCAGACTCACAGAGCTGCTGTACACCCAGACTCACAGAGCTGCTGGTCACCTAGACTCACAGAGCTGCTGTACACCCAGACTCACAGAGCTGCTCAAACTCTCATAAATCCACGAAAGCATTTTTTTTGTTAGCGATGCTAAGTATTTGGCAGCGAGTGTAAATCATTTTTGTAACCTCCAGCGAGGCTCATAAGTCGTGTAATGTGACACGGGACGCACTGGCTGTCAAAACCAACTTTGATAATAATGATGTAAAGCCGCATATAAATTAAACTTTAAATCAAAACCCCTTGTAGTGAATGTGAAGTACACAATGGGAATGTGAAGCCCATGGAGAGCCTAGCTGAACTAGACTACGTTCTGCCCAAAACTCTCAGTGTCTAGTACTGTATGTATATTCAGGTACCTGGATGTTAGCAGACTGCTGTGGGCGGCATCCTGGGGATGTGGTAGGATAACAACTATTAGCTTGTAAATGAGTAGAGGTAGAGTAGCAACTTTTAAACCAGTAAATGAGTTGTGGCAGGATAAAGCTTAGCTTATTATATAGTTGAGCAACGATAACAGCTCCTAGCCTGTATTGTCAAGGTTGCAAACCAAAAACAAAACAAAAAAACTGCATGTTGACAAGCCAAAGAACATGAAAACAACGGAATGAAAAGGGGGGGGATGGAAGGCATTCAGACAGGTCTAATTCTTTAGATCAAGAGCCCCTCACCGGCATCAAGGAGGGGAGAGCCAAAGGAATAAAAAAAATTACAAAAGAAATGCAATTTGTAGGAGCGTTGGCTTGTGTATTCATGAAGGTGTCCCAAGAAAGTGCAGAGAAAAGTCGCTGACAAACATACATGCAAGATGCAAATAGTGTGTCAGTCTGATATGTCTTGAGGAGTATACACGTAATGGAAGCCCAGGGAACGAGACCAGAGTTGCAGGGGTAGAGCTCCAGCTCTTGTACTTGTTGCAGGGGTACAGCTCCAGCTCTTGTACTTGTTGCAGGGGTAGAGCTCCAGCTCTTGTACTTGTTGCAGGGGTAGAGCTCCAGCTCTTGTACTTGTTGCAGGAGTAGAGTAGCAGCTCGTGTAGTGCCTCCTAGCCACTACCGGGCTCACTTTTTCCTAGCCTTGTGGGCGTCATGCTTATTCTTAAAACTCTGTAGTCTTCCTCCACGTCTTCATCCAAAGCGTTCCACTTCCTGACCACCCGGAGGCCGAAGAAATATTTCTCAACATACCTCCCACTCATTCGTATTTATTTTATATCTACGGGCAAGTGCTATATCTGAAGGGGTCCTCCAGCACCGGGGAATGAGAGCCAGTTAGTTTCAATCAAAGGAAAGAGAGGATAAGTATAATTTCTTGGATCAAGAGCCCTCCTCCTCACCAACTCATCAGTAACTTCCAGCTGGGCCCTTATATACTCGTTCTCTTTCCTTTTAAGTCCTCTAGAGTATTTTGTACGTCGCTATCATATCTAATCTATTACTACAATCAAAACTAAGCTCTAAACTCACACGGGTCATCCAGCGCTGCAGGGCAGGATGTGCTAAAGATGTCATACGTGAAGATCAGTGACCTGCAAGGTTAGGAGTACGCAAGGTGCTGGTGGCAGTAAGGGTAGCTGGGTGCGTTAAAAGGAAAATAGGATCAAAGTTGGTGTAATAAAGAAGTCGCTGACAAAATGTCACAGAGGGGATATGTCTCAAAGGTGGAGCTGTCAGCGAGGAAGCCAGATAAAGGGTGACGACGCAGGAGCTAAATTCTGCGTGACCGATGATAGACATGACAGTATATGAGTAGAGGAACTTACAACGAACCTGACGATTCTCTCAGCGCGGCGCTGGGAGCTTCTCCATGTGAGACATGTGTCCGATGCGAAGGAGGGAGATATAAAGACCAGAAACACAAACAAGGTTTGACACAATACAATTTGTTAGATCAACGCAGACCAACGTTGCTGTCAACGGTTGCGAAGTTGTCTAGAGATTACTGCAAAACACTATGAGGATGGAATCATCTCTTATCTAAGGCCTTATATCCTCTGTCATCAGGCTTTCTCGTCTTTTATGTTTCTTACTTAATTCCTCTGCACTTTTTCCAGTTTCCTGACATGCTTCTTGTGGCTGGGGTTTCTTGTATTATTATTATTATTATTATTATTATTATAATCAAAAGAAGCGCTAAACCTCAGGGTTAGGGTTTCTTGTAATAATCATCTTTGTTTAAACTGAGAGAAAACACCAAACCCGTTGGAGTCATAATTTATTTAATTCATGGGAGGCGATAAACCTCTAGGAGAGTCTTATAGCACCTGGGAGACTGGGAGGCAGGTAGATTCTTCCTTTACCTCGGAACACACCAAAGATATATCTTTGACGCGTTCCGAGTCTTTCTACTCCCGGAGTCCGGCCATGGGCCAGGCTCGTCTGGTACTAGCCTGGTCAACCAGGCTGTTGCTGCTGGTGGCCCGTAGCCCCACATACCCATCATAGTCTGGTTGATCTGGCACCTGGTGAAGATACTTGTCCAGTTTCCTGGATCCCTCGATCAAAAACCCCTCAGCGGCTTCAAGGAACCTGCCCTGAGGGGAGCCCGTATCAAAGGTCCTTTAGATTATTAAATTGTCATGGGGAGACAATATGGTCAGTCTCTGGGAGACTAAGTTCTTCTGGTGTTGTGCTGTCGTAGGCTACTAAGGCCAACCAATATACTACCCTCATTACTATATTAATTGTAAATATTGCACACTGAGCTTTATTATTGCATGTACACTTTACAGCTTTTGTGGCAGGTACTCAGCTCACATACTAGTGTCCGTGGGTCGATCCCCGGACAATAGCAGTAAAAGGAACCTGGATGTTACTCAACTCTTGTAGGTTGCATCCTGGGGAATGCGGGGTGTAAAAAGTAGCACTTGTTTGAGCTGCTTTAAAGGGGAAATAAACTTTTATTACCCAAATATTTTTTTATGTCCTAAACTTAATTTAATTAATAATAAAATTAATCATTTGGTCAGATGATAAATCATTTGAAAAAGTTAAATATCAGATGGTATGCAAAACAACTACAGGGGAGTTGAATGATAGTTCTAGGGCCTTTCGTCTTGCAATCAACACATCATCAGGAGCTTGCAATGTTGTAGAAAAGAGGAGGAGGTCCAGAGTCCATCAGCTCCTTCAGTGCAAGAAACTGCATTCATCTTGCTTGGGTAGAACTGTGGCCTGGTCACAGACCGGGCCGCGGGGGCGTTGACCCCTGGAATTCTCTCCCGGTAGAATCCTCCCTTTCTCAGGATAAAACCCATACACATTACCTCTCAATGGAAATGAGGATAAATTCCAACTCATTGTCGAAACAATCCAATTTTCCTTGTTCATGCGAATAAGTTCAACTCCCTCTATATAAAAAAAATTAGCTAATTTTTCTCAACTGGGTAAAAATGTGGAAAATTAAACTCTCTTGACAGAAGATATTACAGCCAAAATATTTTCCTTTAGTAAGTAGAACTAGAGACGGAGTACATACCTTCCCTTTCATCCAAGATTATATTGAGCCCTAAGGGTTTAGCGCTACTCCCCCCCCCCCAATGAAAAATAATTGACTGGAAAACAAATTCCCTTGGGGGAAAAAACTACAACCACTGTCCTTGGCTGAACTGGACAAAGAAATCTCGAGCCATTTTTACTGACCAAGACCATCAACGACCTGGACAGAAGAGACATCATTTACCAAAGCAATATATCTGTCCTTTGCTCCCTCCAACGTACTCATCGCCATTACATTACATTCATTTATTACTTTCAAGGGCCAATGAATTCAACCTATAATGCCATTAATGTCTACTGCATCATTTTCGTATCGACTCCACCTTTTTACTTATAAAACTCTTAGCTATATTTTTACCACTTGTCTCTACCTCTTAAGTCCTTTAACTCCCCCTGAATCCCATCAATCATCAGCTACATCAATACTGTGTCTTCCCATCATCAACTACATCAATACAGTGTCTTTCCATTCATCAGCTACATCATTACAGTGTCTTCCCATCATCAGCTACATCAATACAGTGTCTTCCCATCATCAGCTACATCAATACAGTGTCTTCCCATCAACTACATCACTACAGTGTCTCTCCATCATCAGCTACATTAATACAGTGTCTTCCCTTCAACTACATCAATACAGTGTCTTCCCATCAACTACATCAATACACCGTCTTCCCATCATCAACTACATCAATACAGTGTCTTCCCATCAACTACATCACTAGTGTCTTCCCATCATCAACTACACCAATACAGTGTCTTCCCATCATCAACTACACCAATACAGTGTCTTCCCATCATCAACTACATCAATACAGTGTTTTCCCATCATCAACTACATCAATACAGTGTCTTCCCATCATCAACTACACCAATACAGTGTCTTCCCATCATCAACTACACCAATACAGTGTCTTCCCATCATCAACTACATCAATACAGTGTCTTCCCATCATCAACTACATCAATACAGTGTTTCCCCATCATCAACTACATCAATACAGTGTCTTTATAATAATGACCACACCTAAAATTTTAATTTTATCCAACATTTTCCGTATTCTTCCAAACTGATTTACCAAAACCCCCCCCCTCCCGTCTAGTTATTTTAAATTTGTTGATACTCTTAACCTAGTCCATTATCTTTTTATTCCTCCTTATATATGCAGCATTTTTCCGTTCCATAATATTCACTATACATTTTAAAACGCTGAGCACTATATTATACTCGACTATATAAGTTCTACAAAATTGAATTCCTAATCGCTCTCTTATTTTGCCATTCACTTTCACGTATTAATTCCTCAAGTATTGTATTACAAGCAATTATACTGCATGCAATAATTGCTTTCTCAAAGAACTTAATTAGGGGGAGTTACAATAAAGAAGCCTCGAGCAGCACCCCCATATCTAATTAATAATAATCTTTATTTATATAAGTACATGCACAAGGTATACATTAATATACAGAAAGTCCCTTGTTATGAAGAGCATTTCTGGTAAATTAGGTCAATTTTGTCCCCTAGAATGCGACCCACACCAGTCGACTAACACCCAGGTACCTATTTTACTGCTAGGTGGACACGGTGAGCAGGTGTCTTAAGGAAACACGTGCTAATGCTCTCTCCTACTTTTGTTTCATTTTTATTTTATTCCAAAACGCAATAAATATCTGCAATGCTTACATTCAAGACTCTTATCATATAAAGTGCTTCGCCCATAACTTCTCTGTTGAACATTTCCTCATTGCCTCCTAAGGCATGCAGAGCCAATATGTTTGCCTGGTGATATATATGTGGTCAATAACACTGGTTTAGTGGTGGTATGTGAATGTCTGTAAACATGAAATTCATTCACCTTCATACCTGTTAGTAGTGTTTAACTTTTAGTAACTTTTGCTAATTCATTCACTGAGCATAAGGAGCAATTTTGTGAGTTAACCAAAATATTAAGCTGAAAATATGCTTGTCCACTGTATGACAAATTAAACTACCTGTAGTATCCTGTCATACACTTAATATAATCTTACTGTACCTGAATGAGTACACTACATTGATATCAGATCCAACAGGACGAGGAAAAAACACTAAAGTGCCCCATTGTGAAAACAAAAATATAGTATAAATAACGAAAAAAAACTTTGATAAATTATTATTATATAAAAAGATTACAATGCATATAGACTGCAAGGAAAAATTATCACTATACGAAGCCATAAGGAATACAACTGTGAAAAATATTAATCCTGGAAAAATTCTAGACTACAGAACTCCCTTACAAGTATTATTGTTAACTGTAAGGTAATGATTATTGTTAACTGTAAGGTAATGATTATTGTTAACTGTAAGGTAATGATTGTTAACTGTAAGGTAATGATTATTGTTAACTGTAAGGTAATGATTATTGTTAACTGTAATAATTATTGTTAACTGTAAGGTAATGATTATTGTTAACTGTAAGGTAATGATTATTGTTAATTGTAAGGTAATGATTATTGTTAACTGTAAGGTAATGATTATTGTTAACTGTAAGGTAATGATAACAGTAAATGATGATGCAGATGTAAACACTGTAATTTGTAAAAAAATAAAGCTGTACGATTTTAAATTATTTTTTTAAAGGCTGTAAAGTAAAATTATTGAGAAATTAAATAATATTTAGATGCATGGAACTAATAATACACTGAAAGAAAAACATTATCTCAGAGGGGAAAATAAATTGACCTGGAAGAAAAAAATACATTAGGCTGGAATAGAACATTACATTAGGCTGGGAGAGAACATTATAATAGGGCGGAAGAAAAAATTACAATAGGCTGGAAGAGAAAATATTAGGCTGAATGGGAAAAACAATACCTGTTTATTAATTAGGCCTCATGGTGAAAAAATAACGCACGAAAAAAAAAAAAAACATTAAGCTTAAAGATACAGTATTAGTAAAAATAATGCTACGCTGAAGGTACTTGATTCCTCGAATCAAGAGCCATTAACCAACATCAAAGCCCTTAAAAGATGTTTAAATTCGTCTATTTGACTAGCATCAACAAAGTAAAATATACCCATATCCACAGATAATGTTGGAAAATATAATACTATTATATTTAAGGAAGAGTAAACCCGTAGGGGTTATACAGTGCCTGGCTTGCAGCCATGATACGAATAAAATTATGGGGAAGTGCTAAGATATATATATATTTTTTTAAATAATTTTATTAAAAAATCAGTAAAATTATATGCATTGTTAGCAGAGATTAAATTAATTATAATAAAAAAGAGTTAAACCTACAAGGGTCTGAAATTAATTATATTATTGTAGGGTAAAAAACAAGTTGAATCAGACCAAACGTCTTGGATTCTGAGGGCAATTGATGAGAAAATTTTCTACCCAGCCTAGTTGCTTTATTAAAGCCTGTCCAGCCTAGTTGCTTTATTAAAGCCTGTCCAGCCTAGTTGCTTTATTAAAGCCTGTCCAGCCTAGTTGCTTTATTAAAGCCTGTCCAGCCTAGTTGCTTTATTAAAGCCTGTCCAGCCTATTTGCTTTATTAAAGCCTGTCCAGCCTAGTTGCTTTATTAAAGCCTGTCCAGCCTAGTTGCTTTATTAAAACCTGTCCAGCCTAGTTGCTTTATTATATTTAAAACCTAGCAAGTCTACCTTCTTTAATAGATTTAATGCCTAACTTACTGCCAAAGGTTGCACATCAACACTGTATCAGTCAAGGCTACTTCAATACCTACCAATATTAGAGAATAATGTAAACTCAGTGAATATAAACAGCAATAATATATATATATATATATATATATATATATATATATATATATATATATATATATATATATATATATATATATATATATGAACCTCTCTTGAGGGGATGGAGGTTTTAATTTGTCAAAAGAAAGAGGCGACAAGAGGAAATTTTTTCATCTAGTCAATATTTGGGTTAGTTTACATAACGTTTCAAAGGTTACTGGACAAATGGAATAAATGGCGTGGAATATTAGGTTTAAAGGTTGTGCCGCACGGATTAACAAATGAATTATAGTATTGAATGTGATAAATGCTTTATTACATTCAGCGGGAACGGTAAACCCGTAGGGGGTCGTGCAGCATTTACCTAATGCACTGAAAAATGGGATTAATTCAGAGTTGAAAGCCTATCGTCTACACGACGCTACATATAACCTGGTCACTATTAAAGATACTTCGTGTCTAGATTTGTTGTACACACAAGATTTGTTGTACACACACAAGATTTGTTGTGCACACACAAGATTTGTTGTGCACACACAAGATTTGTTGTACACACAAGATTTGTTGTACACACAAGATTTGTTGTACACACACAAGATTTGTTGTACACACAAGATTTGTTGTACACACAAGATTTGTTGTACACACAAGATTTGTTGTACACACAAGATTTGTTGTACACACACAAGATTTGTTGTACACACACAAGATTTGTTGTACACACACAAGATTTGTTGTACACACAAGATTTGTTGTACACACACAAGATTTGTTGTACACACACAAGATTTGTTGTACACACACAAGATTTGTTGTACACACACAAGATTTGTTGTACACACACAGGTTTGTTGTACACACACAAGATTTGTTGTACACACACAGGTTTGTTGTACACACACAGGTTTGTTGTACACACACAAGATTTGTTGTACACACACAAGATTTGTTGTACACACACAGGTTTGTTGTACACACACAGGTTTGTTGTACACACACAAGATTTGTTGTACACACACAAGATTTGTTGTACACACACAAGATTTGTTGTACACACACAAGATTTGTT
>WNWK01000354.1:503601-513601 GCA_009830355.1 Cherax destructor
TATTGCGTGTATATGTGTTATATATGTGTACAGGTGTTATTGATTACGTGTACAGGTGTTATTTATTGCGTGTACAGGTGTTATATATGTGCTTACATGTGTTACAGGTATTGTGAGTACAGGTGTTATATATATGCGTACAGGTGTTATATATATGCGTACAGGTGTTATATATCTGAGTACAGGTGTTATATATGAGAGTATAGTTATAAACGTAGACACAAGCGCAATAAAAATGCGTATAAGTGGTACATGAATGCGTACAAGTGCCATAAAAATGCGTACAGAAGCGATATAAATGCGTACAGAAGCGATACAAATGCGTACAAGGCATCATATACAAAAGTAAACATAAAATAGACGTAAAAATGTGAGATGGAAATGTTAGAAGAGGAAATGGGTGGATGGCAGGCAGACTTTGATGGGAAGGCAGGAGAGGGGAGATGGAGAGAGAGATTGAGAGGAGAGATTAAGATAGAGGCAAAAAGATTACTGGCGTAAGGGGATTGACTAGGGGGACACTGCAAGGTGTGAGGGAGTAGTGAGGGAGTTGAAGGGTTGACCTTGGAGAGTCCTTCTCGATACAGTCACGCAAAGTTGGAGTGATTCTTAGGCTGTGTTCCTTGACGAGAACTTTTTTGAGTGAATGCATTGAGGGGACTGACGCTGCTAGGTCTACTCCACTGACTCTACTGTCCTGCTACACCCAACTATCTGCTGCAATGTCGGGATGACCTTCCCACACGCTACAACGATACACTTGACAAGTCCCATACCACGCTTACTAATCTGTCAGAACCAGACAGACATAACCCAGAGAGCATTCTTAGCAAACTGACCATTACTAATGTACACCAGAGGATGTAACTCTCCACCAAACTTGACAAACTTTGCGCACACAGTTGACGTAAGAGCATTTTAAGAGGAGACATCTTTATCAACTTATCGTTATATGAATACACTTAAATATTCCGAAGAAGGAGTTCTCAGTCCAGGACTTACGTTTATTATGGGCGTCCGTCAACCTAATCACAAATTACACATCATTATCAAGAATTACAGTTTCGGAGGTAGTGAATTCCAGGGGTCCATAGAGGGTGTGATGAAGGCAGCCAACCCGTCCTCCCACGATGCTGCACTCAACAACATCTTTGTAACTACAGCTGACAAAATAGGAGGCGTGGTCATTCTAAATAGTGCGAATTGCATTGATATAATGCAAAACTTACTTAACAACGACACCACATATATAAACATACCGGAACATTAGTGCAAGAACGACACCAATTCCTTTCTCAAAAAATGCTCGCATCATTCAACCATACAGTAGCAAGGCTCTATAGTCTGCCTAAAACACACAAGCCCAATGTCACATTGAGGCCCACCATCTCAAGGAGCGGCAGTGCTCCTCACAGACTCACAGTGATCCCACCTAAGCTGCCTTGCCAAGGTTTTACATAAGATCAGCAAAGTACTCTTACAACATCCACATCTCCTAAATCGAATCAGGGACTCCAGTATTTAGAATAAAAAGTTGACAAGTTTTGACGTGACGGCTTTGTTTACAAACGTACCCATTGATCGAGTCACAGATGTCGCCCACCTCAAACTAAATCATCATTTGAAGTTCGAACCTCCCATACCGAACGAAGATTTTGTATTTCTAGCTTCGAGAGACACACATACAGATAGCAATTTGGCTTGGCCATGGGATCACCTATTAGCACAGTCTTAGTTTAGAGATGGCACATTTAAAATTTACCCTCATCATAACCAATATTCATAAAGCTGTTAGATAGTTAGGTTAGGTAAGATTTGTCAGGAAACAGAACAAGTGTTTCCTGACGCGGGTCTTTGTCATATGATGACCCGCCACTGAAGCTACTGGACATCTGACCGAGGCCTTCCACTGGCTTACTGGTCCATCCCTTTAAAAATTATGGCTATGATTTTAATAAAAAAATTCTATTAAATTGTTGCGCTGTGTAGATGATATTGTAGTCCATGTGTGGACGAGGCTCACCATACATGACGTCCTCAGCACTGTGTGGACGAGGTTCAACATACATGACATCCTCAGCACTGTGTGGACGAGGCTCAACATACATAACATCCTCAGCACTGTGTGGACGAGGCTCACCATACATGACATCCTCAGCACTGTGTGGACGAGGCTCAACATACATGACGTCCTCAGCACTGTGTGGACGAGGCTCAACATACATGACGTCCTCAGCACTGTGTGGACGAGGCTCAACATACATAACATCCTCAGCACTGTGTGGACGAGGCTCACCATACATGACGTCCTCAGCACTGTGTGGACGAGGGTCAACATACATGACGTCCTCAGCACTGTGTGGACGAGGCTCAACATACATAACATCCTCAGCACTGTGTGGACGAGGCTCAACATACATAACATCCTCAGCACTGTGTGGACGAGGCTCAACATACATGACATCCTCAGCACTGTGTGGACGAGGCTCAACATACATGACGTCCTCAGCACTGTGTGGAAGAGGCTCACCATACATGACGTCCTCAGCACTGTGTGGACGAGGCTCAACATACATGACATCCTCAGCACTGTGTGGACGAGGCTCAACATACATGACGTCCTCAGCACTGTGTGGACGAGGCTCACCATACATGACGTCCTCAGCACTGTGTGGACGAGGCTCACCATACATGACGTCCTCAGCACTGTGTGGACGAGGCTCAACATACATGACGTCCTCAGCACTGTGTGGACGAGGCTCAACATACATAACATCCTCAGCACTGTGTGGACGAGGCTCAACATACATAACATCCTCAGCACTGTGTGGACGAGGCTCAACATACATAACATCCTCAGCAATGTGTGGACGAGGCTCAACATACATGACATCCTCAGCACTGTGTGGACGAGGCTCAACATACATGACGTCCTCAGCACTGTGTGGACGAGGCTCCACATACATGACGTCCTCAGCACTGTATGGACGAGGCTCAACATACATAGCATCCTCAGCACTGTGTGGACGAGGCTCAACATACATAACATCCTCAGCACTGTGTGGACGAGGCTCAACATACATGACGTCCTCAGCACAGTGTGGACGAGGCTCAACATACATAACATCCTCAGCACTGTGTGGACGAGGCTCAACATACATAACATCCTCAGCACAGTGTGGACGAGGCTCAACATACATAACATCCTCAGTACTGTGTGGACGAGGCTCAACATACATAACGTCCTCAGCACTGTGTGGACGAGGCTCAACATACATAACATCCTCAGCACTGTGTGGACGAGGCTCAACATACATGACGTCCTCAGCACTGTGTGGACGAGGCTCAACATACATAACATCCTCAGCACTGTGTGGACGAGGCTCAACATACATAACATCCTCAGCACTGTCAATAGTCTACAACCAACCATCAAATAATCTCACATTTCTACAAGTACATAATACAACTATTACAGACCTAGCTGACATTGACATATTATATAGAAGCCCCTGGTTATGCAGGGGCTTTCTACATAGTATTTCAAAGGCAAGAATTCACCGTAGAAGAGACAACTAAGTACCATTCCTGGATGCAATACTCCACGCCGGAGAGAAGAGTGTTTTCAAGTATACACGAAACCAACATATAAGAATGACTTAATACGCTTTTATTTCCATTATGACAACAGGACCAAGATAAATGTCTTGATAGGATTCGTTCTGAGAGCTTTCAGGATCTCCAGGCCACGATAACTGACTGTGAATACTTTAAAGGGAAGTTCCTACAGCTTTACTTCCCACTACACTACATCAAAGAATGCACCGAGACAACCTCACGCATCCTCAACACAGACAACAAAGACAACAGTGCAGAATCACCCGACAAATACATGCTTTTACCAGTGAGTAACGTGGCGTCTAATGTATCCTTGCTAATGACAGACGAACATGTGAAAATAACCACCAACGCCTCGACCTCCATCTCATTATTATTATTATTATTATTATTATTATTATTATTATTATTATTATTATTATTATTATTATTATTATTATTATTATTATTATTATTATTATTATTATTATTCCCTGGTCAGCACTACGGTCTTAGGGGTCATTCAGAGCTTGTGGAATGAGATTCAATTTGATTTGATCTCAAATAGGTATATGTTGCTGACACAGACAATATCCACAGTGAGCAGCTCTCACCTATTTTGCACGACTGATTTTCTACCCTCGTCATCCAAAATGCCCTCAACTCACCATGTGGAGGCGGCTGCTTATCGAGTTCCGACCTCCATCAAAGACTTAGTGAAAAATAAAAACAAATTCACAGAATATGCCACCATCAAGGTTAACATGTGCGTCATACCTTGTGGAGCTTGCGACAAAGCAGTACGTAGGTCAAACTTCACGAGAAGTGGAACTCAGGCTTCAAGAAAGCCGAAAGTTCTGCAGACTTGACGATCAAAATAACATCTGCGTACAACACAGAGCAGAAGAACGCATCGTGAATTTTCATTGAAGATAAAGTAAAAATTCTCGAAAATGATTGCGCAGACGCAGGTGTCTGGAAGCAGACACGACAACAACAACACACAACACCATTACCACGGAAATCAGGTCGTTATGGAAGACCCAGAAGGTTGGCCAAGCTGTTACAGCAACATCATCAACACTGAACACCGTCTAGACAACACATACTCACACTTGTTCAAGGTTTATTGAGATTACTTCACTTATGACCCAGGTTCACCTGACCTCTTGACCTCTGGCTCTACATATACCGCTTGTTTTAGCTTCTCTGTAGTAGGGCAGAAAAAGACGTTCGTGGCGAAACGTTTCGTATAAAAACGTGTTGATCAGTGATGTATCTCTTACCTACACCAAGTTTCGATCCTGTGTCACCACGTGTCACACACAACACACCAGACTCGACCCTGGGTCACACACAACACACCAGACTCGACCCTGGGTCACACACAACACACCAGACTCGACCCTGGGTCACACACAACATACCAAACTGGGCCCTGGGTCACACAACACACCAGACTCGACCCTGGGTCACACACAACACACCAGACTCGACCCTGGGTCACACACAACACACCAAACTCAACCGTGGGTCACACACAACACACCAGACTCGACCCTGGGTCACACACAATACACCAGACTCGACCCTGGGTCACACACAATACACCAGACTCGACCCTGGGTCACACACAATACATCAGACTCGACCCTGGGTCACACACAACACACCAGACTCAACCGTGGGTCACACACAACACACCAGACTGGGCCCTGGGTCACACACAACACACCAGACTCGACCCTGGGTCACACACAATACATCAGACTCGACCCTGGGTCACACACAACACACCAGACTCAACCGTGGGTCACACACAATACACCAGACTCGACCCTGGGTCACACACAACACACCAGACTCGACCCTGGGTCACACACAACACACCAGGCTCGACCCTTGGTCACACACAATACACCAGACTCGACCCTTGGTCACACACAATACACCAGACTCGACCCTGGGTCACACACAACACACCAGACTCGACCCTGGGTCACACACAACACACCAGACTCGACCCTGGGTCACACACAACACACCAGACTCGACCCTGGGTCACACACAACATACCAAACTGGGCCCTGGGTCACACAACACACCAGACTCGACCCTGTATCACACACAACACACCAGACTCAACCGTGGGTCACACACAACACACCAGACTGGGCCCTGGGTCACACAACACACCAGACTCGACCCTGGGTCACATACAACACTGCTCTCCTTCACCACGATGGCTACCAGGCTAAGAGGAGACCAATTTCACCAGGTTGATGAAGTGATGTGTATTAGTCAGCCAGGGGGATGGAAGGAGGGAGGTGGGGAGGAGGGGAGGTGGGGAGGTGGGGAGGTGGGGAGGTGGGGAGGTGGGGAGGGAGGAGAGGGAGAACGGATCCATCTACCTTAATTAAGAAAATAATTTTCATTGGCGCTGACATGGGTTGTGTTGTAATGTGGGAGTAGTAGTAGACGTAAGAGTACTAGCAGTAGTGGGAGTAGTAGTAGACGTAGCAGTAGTAGGAGTAGTAGTAGACGTAGCAGTAGTGGGAGTAGTAGACTTGTAGCTGGATGCCAACCAACAAAGTTACTCTTAATATTACCAAGGTCTTCAACATGTTGTTTGGGAATTAAGATAAAAATGCTCAGTTTAGCGTCACAGTAAATACTTGTGACACGGTATGACGAAGGGTAGATCTTAGGTACACACCTGGACTGCAACCTGGGATTCCACTCTCACATCCAACACATATCCAATCCTCTGAAGATGTCTGTGTAAGCAGGTGAAAGCGCCCAGGTTTTATTTATTATTTTCACTGTGGTATTATTTTATATTTGCAGTCACGCGTATTATTATTTCTTTTATCTTAAGAAAACTTTCCAAAACTCTGGACATTCTATAAGAAACATGCTAGTGTGTTTCTGAGGCAACATTATTCACTGTTTACTACTCAGTAATGTACCTCTACCTTACATACGGTGTCTGTGATTGGTGTCATCAACACCTGATGTGACCCAGCAGTCTGTGATTGGTGTCAACAACACCTGATGTGACCCAGCAGTCTGTGATTGGTGTCAACAACACCTGATGTGACCCAGCAGTCTGTGATTGGTGTCAACAACACCTGATGTGACCCAGCAGTCTGTGATTGGTGTCAACAACACCTGATGTGACCCAGCAGTCTGTGATTGGTGTCAACAACACCTGATGTGACCCAGCAGTCTGTGATTGTGTAACAACACCTGATGTGACCCAGCAGTCTGTGATTGGTGTCAACAACACCTGATGTGACCCAGCAGTCTGTGATTGGTGTCAACAACACCTGATGTGACCCAGCAGTCTGTGATTGGTGTCAACAACACCTGATGTGACCCAGCAGTCTGTGATTGGTGTCAACAACACCTGATGTGACCCAGCAGTCTGTGATTGGTGTCAACAACACCTGATGTGACCCAGCAGTCTGTGATTGGTGTCAACAACACCTGATGTGACCCAGCAGTCTGTGATTGGTGTCAACAACACCTGATGTGACCCAGCAGTCTGTGATTGGTGTCAACAACACCTGATGTGACCCAGCAGTCTGTGATTGGTGTCAACAACACCTGATGTGACCCAGCAGTCTGTGATTGGTGTCAACAACACCTGATGTGACCCAGCAGTCTGTGATTGGTGTCAACAACACCTGATGTGACCCAGCAGTCTGTGATTGGTGTCAACAACACCTGATGTGAACCAGCAGTCTGTGATTGGTGTCAACAACACCTGATGTGACCCAGCAGTCTGAGACTGGTGGTCAACAACACCTGATGTGACCCAGCAGAAAGAAGATATTGGAATAATCAAGCAGTCAGGATCCAGACAATATACTCCCCCATACTATTAAAAACTCTTAACTTACCTTACAAAACAGTCACATCTAGTACTGTGCATTCTATATATACAGAACACTTGTAAGAAACCTCAACCCAGCGTCCAACTCTTCCTGGAGACCTGAGACACAACACATACACACAATACAAGCAACAAGGACCTCTTTGACATACATTAGTAAGTAAATTTATTTAGTCACAGGTACACATAAGTACAATTATCATACATAGTGTAAATTACCTAAGATAACCCAAAAATGTCAAAGTGACTTATTTCCATTGAGGTCCTTGAACTTAGCCTGTCTAAGAACTCCATGGGAATAAAGGTTAGGTTAGGTAAGGTTCGTCAGAAAACAGGACAAGTGTTTCCTGACGCGGGTCTTAGTTATATGATGACCTAGAGTTAGAGCTTTTACTCATCTGACCGAGACCTTCCACTGGCTTACCCCTCCACCCCTTTAAAAATTAAGGTTATAGTTACAACCATTTAATCTTGTGAATAAAGACTCCTAAAATACGTAACTCCCCGCCAGGAAATACGTAAGGTTCCCAACGCACCACCAGCTTAAAAAAATAATAATAATAATTAAAAAGTACCTCTCTCATCTGACCGAAATTCCACATAGACTAATTACGTTAAAACCCAATTTATCAACACTATCTCTCTTCCCTCACATTAACATTAACATTAACATTAACATTGCTGTTATCACTGTCACCAGTTAACGTCGACGGAAGTCAGAGTCGACGGAAGTCACAGTCGACGGAAGTCACAGTCGACGGAAGTCACAGTCGACGGAAGTCACAGTCGACGGAAGTCACAGTCGACGGAAGTCACAGTCGACGGAAGTCACAGTCGCCGGAAGTCACAGTCGACGGAAGTCACAGTCGACGGAAGTCACAGTCGACGGAAGTCACAGTCGACGGAAGTCACAGTCGACGGAAGTCACAGTCGACGGAAGTCACAGTCGACGGAAGTCACAGTCTCAACAAACATTTTAACAAATCTTCCAACAAAAAATTAAATACAAAAATGTCATTATTATCAATTTATTAAAGTTAGAGATTGTAAAGTTTAGCAATGTAGTAAACTTAATATAACTGTGTGTAGTTATAAGTTATTAGTGTGATACTGTGTGTAGTTTTAAGTTATTAGTGTGATACTGTGTAGTTATAAGTTAGTGTGATACTGTGTGTAGTTATAAGTTAGTGTGATACTGTGTGTAGTTATAAGTTAGTGTGATACTGTGTGTAGTTATAAGTTAGTGTGATAACTGTGTGTAGTTATAAGTTAGTGTGACACTGTGTGTAGTTATAAGTTAGTGTGATACTGTGTGTAGTTATAAGTTAGTGTGATACTGTGTGTAGTTATAAGTTAGTGTGATAACTGTGTGTAGTTATAAGTTAGTGTGATACTGTGTGTAGTTATAAGTTAGTGTAACACTGTGTGTAGTTATAAGTTAGTGTAACACTGTGTGTAGTTATAAGTTAGTGTGATAATGTGTGTAGTTATAAGTTATTAGTGTGATACTGTGTAGTTATAAGTTAGTGTGATACTGTGTGTAGTTTTAAGTTAGTGTGATACTGTGTGTAGTTATAAGTTAGTGTGATACTGTGTGTAGTTATAAGTTAGTGTGATACTGTGTGTAGTTATAAGTTAGTGTGATAACTGTGTGTAGTTATAAGTTAGTGTGATACTGTGTGTAGTTATAAGTTAGTGTAACACTGTGTGTAGTTATAAGTTAGTGTAACACTGTGTGTAGTTATAAGTTAGTGTGATACTGTGTGTAGTTTTAAGTTATTAGTGTGATACTGTGTAGTTATAAGTTAGTGTGATACTGTGTGTAGTTATAAGTTAGTGTGATACTGTGTGTAGTTATAAGTTAGTGTGATACTGTGTGTAGTTATAAGTTAGTGTGATACTGTGTGTAGTTATAAGTTAGTGTGATAACTGTGTGTAGTTATAAGTTAGTGTGATACTGTGTGTAGTTATAAGTTAGTGTGATACTATGTGTAGTTATAAGTTAGTGTAACACTGTGTGTAGTTATAAGTTAGTGTAACACTGTGTGTAGTTATAAGTTAGTGTGATAACTGTGTGTAGTTATAAGTTAGTGTGACACTGTGTGTAGTTATAAGTTAGTGTGATAACTGTGTGTAGTTATAAGTTAGTGTGACACTGTGTGTAGTTATAAGTTAGTGTGATAACTGTGCGTAGTTATAAGTTAGTGTGATAACTGTGTGTAGTTATAAGTTAGTGTGATACTGTGTGTAGTTATAAGTTAGTGTGATAACTGTGCGTAGTTATAAGTTAGTGTGATACTGTGTGTAGTTATAAGTTAGTGTGATACTGTGTGTAGTTATAAGTTAGTGTGACACTGTGTGTAGTTATAAGTTAGTGTGATAACTGTGTGTAGTTATAAGTTAGTGTGATACTGTGTGTAGTTATAAGTTAGTGTGATACTGTGTTTAGTTATAAGTTAGTGTGATACTGTGTGTAGTTATAAGTTAGTGTGATACTGTGTGTAG
>WNWK01000354.1:518601-528601 GCA_009830355.1 Cherax destructor
GTGATGGAGGAGACATCTAGTGAGGTGATGGAGGAGACATCTAGTGAGGTGATGGAGGAGACATCTAGTGAGGTGATGGAGGAGACATCTAGTGAGGTGATGGAGGAGACATCTAGTGAGGTGATGGAGGAGACATCTAGTGAGGTGATGGAGGAGACATCTTGTGAGGTGATGGAGGAGACATCTAGTAAGGTGATGGAGGAGACATCTAGTAAGGTGATGGAGGAGACATCTAGTAAGGTGATGGAGGAGACATCTTGTGAGGTGATGGAGGAGACATCTAGTAAGGTGATGGAGGAGACATCTAGTGAGGTGATGGAGGAGACATCTAGTGAGGTGATGGAGGAGACATCTAGTAAGGTGATGGAGGAGACATCTAGTGAGGTGATGGAGGAGACATCTAGTGAGGTGATGGAGGAGACATCTAGTGAGGTGATGGAGGAGACATCTAGTGAGGTGATGGAGGAGACATCTAGTGAGGTGATGGAGGAGACATCTAGTGAGGTGATGGAGGAGACATCTAGTGAGGTGATGGAGGAGACATCTAGTAAGGTGATGGAGGAGACATCTAGTGAGGTGATGGAGGAACATCTAGTGAGGTGATGGAGGAGACATCTAGTGAGGTGATGGAGGAGACATCTAGTGAAGGTGATGGAGGAGACATCTAGTGAGGTGATGGAGGAAACATCTAGTGAGGTGATGGAGGAGACATCTAGTGAGGTGATGGAGGAGACATCTAGTGAGGTGATGGAGGAGACATCTAGTGAGGTGATGGAGGAGACATCTAGTGAGGTGATGGAGGAGACATCTAGTGAGGTGATGGAGGAGACATCTAGTGAGGTGATGGAGGAGACATCAGTGAGGTGATGGAGGAGACATCTAGTGAGGTGATGGAGGAGACATCTAGTGAGGTGATGGAGGAGACATCTAGTGAGGTGATGGAGGAGACATCTAGTGAGGTGATGGAGGAGACATCTAGTGAGGTGATGGAGGAGACATCTAGTGAGGTGATGGAGGAGACATCTAGTGAGGTGATGGAGGAGACATCTAGTGAGGTGATGGAGGAGACATCTAGTGAGGTGATGGAGGAGACATCTAGTAGGTGATGGAGGAGACATCTAGTAAGGTGATGGAGGAGACATCTAGTGAAGGTGATGGAGGAGACATCTAGTAGGTGATGGAGGAGACATCTAGTGAGGTGATGGAGGAGACATCTAGTAAGGTGATGGAGAAGACATCTAGTGAGGTGATGGAGGAGACATCTTGTGAGGTGATGGAGGAGACATCTAGTAAGGTGATGGAGGAGACATCTAGTGAGGTGATGGAGGAGACATCTAGTGAGGTGATGGAGGAGACATCTAGTGAGGTGATGGAGGAGACATCTAGTGAGGTGATGGAGGAGACATCTAGTGAGGTGATGGAGGAGACATCTAGTGAGGTGATGGAGGAGACATCTAGTGAGGTGATGGAGGAGACATCTAGTGAGGTGATGGAGGAGACATCTAGTAAGGTGATGGAGGAGACATCTAGTGAGGTGATGGAGGAAACATCTAGTGAGTGATGGAGGAGACATCTAGTGAGGTGATGGAGGAGACATCTAGTGAGGTGATGGAGGAGACATCTAGTAAGGTGATGGAGGAGACATCTAGTGAGGTGATGGAGGAGACATCTAGTAAGGTGGTGGAGGAGACATCTAGTGAGGTGATGGAGGAGACATCTAGTGAGGTGATGGAAGAGACATCTAGTGAGGTGATGGAGGAGACATCTAGTAAGGTGATGGAGGAGACATCTAGTGAGGTGATGGAGGAGACATCTAGTGAGGTGATGGAGGAGACATCTAGTGAGGTGATGGAGGAGACATCTAGTAAGGTGATGGAGGAGACATCTAGTAAGGTGATGGAGGAGACATCTAGTGAGGTGATGGAGGAGACATCTAGTAAGGTGATGGAGGAGACATCTAGTAAGGTGGTGGAGGAGACATCTAGTAAGGTGGTGGAGGAGACATCTAGTAAGGTGGTGGAGGAGACATCTAGTGAGGTGATGGAGGAGACATCTAGTAAGGTGATGGAGGAGACATCTAGTGAAGTGATGGAGGAGACATCTAGTAAGGTGATGGAGGAGACATCTAGTGAGGTGATGGAGGAGACATCTAGTAAGGTGATGGAGGAGACATCTAGTAAGGTGATGGAGGAGACATCTAGTGAGGTGATGGAGGAGACATCTAGTAAGGTGATGGAGGAGACATCTAGTAAGGTGATGGAGGAGACATCTAGTGAGGTGATGGAGGAGACATCTAGTAAGGTGGTGGAGGAGACATCTAGTGAGGTGATGGAGGAGACATCTAGTGAGGTGATGGAGGAGACATCTAGTAAGGTGATGGAGGAGACATCTAGTGAGGTGATGGAGGAGACATCTAGTAAGGTGGTGGAGGAGACATCTAGTGAGGTGATGGAGGAGACATCTAGTGAGGTGATGGAGGAGACATCTAGTGAGGTGATGGAGGAGACATCTAGTAAGGTGATGGAGGAGACATCTAGTGAGGTGATGGAGGAGACATCTAGTGAGGTGATGGAGGAGACATCTAGTGAGGTGATGGAGGAGACATCTAGTGAGGTGATGGAGGAGACATCTAGTGAGAAAATAGAAGAGATATAGAAGAGCTTTATTAAAGAGACTTATATTATATTTCATTTTCAAGGCCTATTTTTACTAGTATCTCACTCAAAAACATCCATTAGGCCTATAAAATGCCTAAAGCAAATTTTTGCTGAAGGACCTGTGTAGAATGTATAGAAAAACAGGGGAATTAATTGACTAGGAAAAAATACATGGGGTATTTTTTCTGGACAATTGAGGCCTAGGAGAGGCAGTGTGAACATCCATCACTGGTCAGTGATCATCCAGCCTGTGTGAGGCAGTAAGCCGCCCTCATACACCATCATACATTATACAACAATGACGTGCCTGACCGCATTGTATACCGCTTGGAAATTTTTGATTTTCGGGGGAAAATAAAAAACGTTTTTTTTGGGGACAGTTGCAATTAAAACACACACACACAACACACACACAAACACACACACACACACAGGGATGTTAGGAAGTGTTTCTTCAGTCACAGAGTTTTCAGGAAGTGGAATAGTCTGGGAAGTGATGTAGTGGAGGCAGGATCCATACATGGCTATAAGAAGAGGTATGATAAAGCTCATGGAGCAGGAAGAGTGACCTAGTAGCGGCCAGTGAAGAGGCGGGGCCAGGGGCCAGGAGCTGTGAATCGACGCCTGCAACCACAACTAGGTGAGTACAGGTCCCTGGAGTGTACAAGTGAGAGAGTCATCACTGATGACTCTCCTCTCTGCCCGTCATTCATCAAGAGTGGGGGTGATGGGAGGGGAGGAAGAGTGGGGGAGGGGTGAGGGGAGGAAGAATGGGGAGGGTGAGGGGGTGGAGGGGGCAATAAAGGGTGTTTTAAAACTCGATACTTTTTGCATAATTTTAAAGGAAATTAACTCGCCATTCTTGAATGGAGGTGAGGGAGGAGGGAAGGGAGGTGAAGGGAAGAAGGGAGGGAGGGGAGGGAAGGGGAGGGAGGTGAAGGAAGAAGGGGAGGGAGGGAGGAGGGAAGAAGGAGGAGGAGGGAGGAGGGAGGGGGGGAGGGAGGGAAGAAGGGGAGGGAGGGGAGGGAGGGAGGGTGGAGGGATGGAGGGAGGGAGGGTGGGAGGGATGGAGGGAGGGTGGAAGGGAGGGAGGGTTTGAGGAAGGAGAGTGGGAGGGTGGAAGGGGGGAAGGGAAGGAGGGAAGGAGGGAGGGAGGGGGAGGGAGGGAGGGAGGGAGGGAGAGGGAGGGAGGAAGGAGGGACACTAAGATAGGAAAGAGAGAAGAAGAAGAAGAAGAGAAGTTTTGGGTTTAAAGTACCAGTAACCTCATTATTTTTGACTTAAAACTTATCCTTGACAAACTTGAAGTTGTAGAGGTGAGGGAGGGGGAGTTGGAGGGGGAGGGGGAGGGGGAGGGGGAGATTGGTGTGTGTGTACTCACCTATTTGTGGTTGCGGGGGGGGTCGAGTCACAGCTCCTGTGGGTGTATGTGTGTGAGTGTGTCACGGTCACTGGTCACAAGTGTCACGGCCACTGGTCACAAGTGGCACGATCACAGGTCACAAGTGTCACGGTCACTGGTCACAAGTGTCACGGCCACTGGTCACACGTGGCACGGTCACAGGTCACAAGTGTCACGGTCACTGGTCACAAGTGTCACGGCCACTGGTCACACGTGGCACGGTCACAGGTCACAAGTGTCACGGTCACTGGTCACAAGTGTCACGGTACATGTCTTGACGGGTTCTCACTTGCGTTTCTACATGGTGGAACCTTGACACCTGGCAGTGCCATGCCACCAGGCAGTGCCCCTCCATCTGGCAGTGCCACTCCATCTGGCAGTGCCATGGCACCAGGCAATGCCATGCCACCAGGCAGTGCCCCTCCATCTGGCAGTGGCACTCCACCTGGCAGTGCCATGCCACCAGGCAGTGCCACTGCACACTTCAAGACTTGTACCTCAACTCTAGCAAAGGGCTCTTGATCTAGAGACCTGGCGCTGCCCTCCCATTCCTAGAATCAACCCTCATAACCCCCCATTACCCAGGAGTTGCATAACCCCTGTGGGTTCAGCACTTCCCATACATTTTGCCACGCTGAAGGCAGCCTTGCCACGCTGAAGGCAGCCTTGCCACGCTGAAGGCAGCCTTGCCACGCTGAAGGCAGCCTTGCCAGCGAAGGCAGCATTGCCACGCTGAAGCAGCATTGCCGCGAGCAGCTTGCCACGCTGAAGGCAGCCTTGCCACGCTGAAGGCAGCATTGCCACGCTGAAGGCAGCCTTGCCACGCTGAAGGCAGCCTTGCCACGCTGAAGGCAGCCTTGCCACGCTGACAGCCTTGCACGCTGAAGGCAGCCTTGCCACGCTGAAGGCAGCATTGCCACGCTGAAGGCAGCCTTGCCACGCTGAAGGCAGCCTTGCCACGCTGAAGGCAGCATTGCCACGCTGAAGGCAGCCTTGCCACGCTGAAGGCAGCCTTGCCACGCTGAAGGCAGCCTTGCCACGCTGAAGGCAGCATTGCCACGCTGAAGGCAGCCTTGCCACGCTGAAGGCAGCCTTGCCACGCTGAAGGCAGCATTGCCACGCTGAAGGCAGCCTTGCCACGCTGAAGGCAGCCTTGCCACGCTGAAGGCAGCATTGCCACGCTGAAGGCAGCCTTGCCACGCTGAAGGCAGCCTTGCCACGCTGAAGGCAGCCTTGCCACGCTGAAGGCAGCCTTGCCACGTTGAAGGCAGCCTTGCCACGCTGAAGGCAGCCTTGCCACGCTGAAGGCAGCATTGCCACGCTGAAGGCAGCCTTGCCACGTTGAAGGCAGCCTTGCCACGCTGAAAGCAGCATTGCCACGCTGAAGGCAGCATTGCCACGCTGAAGGCAGCATTGCCACGCTGAAGGCAGCATTGCCACGTTGAAGGCAGCCTTGCCACGCTGAAGGCAGCATTGCCACGCTAAAGGCAGCCTTGCCACGCTGAAGGCAGCATTGCCACGCTGAAGGCAGCCTTGCCACGCTGAAGGCAGCCTTGCCACGCTGAAGGCAGCATTGCCACGCTGAAGGCAGCCTTGCCACGCTGAAGGCAGCCTTGCCACGCTGAAGGCAGCCTTGCCACGCTGAAGGCAGCATTGCCACGTTGAAGGCAGCCTTGCCACGCTGAAGGCAGCCTTGCCACGCTGAAGGCAGCATTGCCACGCTGAAGGCAGCCTTGCCACGCTGAAGGCAGCCTTGCCACGCTGAAGGCAGCATTGCTACGCTGAAGGCAGCCTTGCCACGCTGAAGGCAGCCTTGCCACGCTGAAGGCAGCCTTGCCACGCTGAAGGCAGCCTTGCCACGTTGAAGGCAGCCTTGCCACGCTGAAGGCAGCCTTGCCACGCTGAAGGCAGCATTGCCACGCTGAAGGCAGCCTTGCCACGTTGAAGGCAGCCTTGCCACGCTGAAAGCAGCATTGCCACGCTGAAGGCAGCATTGCCACGCTGAAGGCAGCATTGCCACGCTGAAGGCAGCATTGCCACGTTGAAGGCAGCCTTGCCACGCTGAAGGCAGCATTGCCACGCTAAAGGCAGCATTGCCACGCTGAAGGCAGCATTGCCACGCTGAAGGCAGCATTGCCACGCTGAAGGCAGCCTTGCCACGTTGAAGGCAGCCTTGCCACGCTGAAGGCAGCCTTGCCACGCTGAAGGCAGCCTTGCCACGGTGAAGGCAGCCTTGCCACGCTGAAGGCAGCCTTGCCACGTTGAAGGCAGCCTTGCCACGTTGAAGGCAGCCTTGCCACGGTGAAGGCAGCCTTGCCACGCTGAAGGCAACCTCTTATAATAGAAGCGGAATTTCAAATGAATCTTGGAAAGACTTATTGACCAGAACGGCAGAGATGTTGCATCCCTCCCCGTGTTGCAATCCTCTGCAACTACAAGATGTATTTTATTATTGATGGAGACATATAACGCCGTAGAGGAGGATATAATAAGAGAGCTAGAGCTTGGTGGCTCCTAGCCAGGAGACCACGACTTGAGATTTACGGTCTGTTTACCTTCCTTCCTGAAATATTAAACCGCTTGACCGCCGAAGTATAAACCTCCAAAGGATATAAACCTAATGTTTTTTTTTTAGCCTCTGAGGCTCTCTTTGTGTTCTTCTGAGGTCATTGGTCTGAGGTCACTGGTCTGAGGTCACTGGTCTGAGGTCTGAGCTTTGCTCACACCTCTACAACAACAACTGTCATCAAAGATTTGTTAAGTTATACCATGAATTAAGAAAGATCCTGGACGTCACCTTACCAAACAGACAAAACAAATACGATAGTAATTATGGACAAGGAAGATTATAGTGGAAAAATGAACATGTTCAAAGACAGGGGGACTTACGTGTCCCTTAAGTCTCCAGCTCCTCACTCAAGAGAAGGAGATACATCATGTAACAATTAAAGCTGAACAATAAGGCAAATTTAAAGTATTAAATACAATGAGAGCAATTTAGAGAAAAAACAGTAACATAGACAATACAAACACACCTTGAGAGGATGCTTCTATCATTGTATTTATGCTAATAGATAGATATCTCTCAGTATATATATATATATATATATAAATGTCTATCTCTCATTATATATATACATTGATAAGTCACGTAAGTTATTAACGTGATTGTGTTGTACAGCCTCGACGACCCTCGTGTAGTCGATAGGCTTCAAACTCAGCAAATCAACCAACCAAAGCAACCAAACAAAAGTCCCACCAAGCCATCTTCTTCCGTCTATTGTTCACGCAACAAATGCAATAAGAGCAACAAACAGGTCGTGACCCAGGACCCCAGCCTCTCCCGGGTACAGTGACCTCGCCTATAATACTCTTACCTGCCCACTTTCTGCCCCTACTAATATATTATAGTTTTGGGGTTTTGAAATGTAATAATGTTGCTTCGCGATTTATTATTTTCTTAAATGATGGATTTTTTCCCTCGGTGTTAGAATATTGGACACTAAGTGATTTAATTTTGACCTCCTTAGTCTGGCCACCTGACTTTGTGAAATATTAATAAAAACATAAGTAATAATAATATTGATAATGATGATGATGATGATGATAATAATAATAATAATAATAATAATAATAATAATAATAATAATAATAATAATAATAATAATAATAATAATAATAATAATAATAATAATAATAAAATTAATAATAATAATAATAATAATAATAATAATAATAATAATAATAATAATAATAATAATAATAATAATAATAATAATAATACCACTGCTAACAATATATACTACACACAGACACACACACACAGATACACACAAGTGAGGTTTCTAAGTTAGGTTATTTGAGGTTTCTAAGTTAGGTGAGATTTCAAAGTTAGGTGAGATTTCAAAGTTAGGTTAAGTTAGGTGAGATTTCTAAGTTAGGTTAAGTTAAGGGAGATTTCTAAGTTAGGTGAGATTTCTAAGTTAGGTGAAGTTTCTAAGTTAGGTTATTTGAGGATTCTAAGTTAGGTAAGGTTAGGTGAGGTTTCTAAGTTAGGTTATTTGAGGTTTCTAAGTTAGGTGAAGTTAGGTTAGATGAGGTATCTAAGTTAGTTTAGGTGAGGTTTCTAAGTTAGGTTATGTTAGATTTGGTGAGGTTTCTAAGTTAGGTTAGGTTAGATTTGGTGAGATTTCTAAGTTAGGTTAGGTGAGATTTCTAAGTTAGGTTTGATGAGGCTTCTAAGTTAGGTTAGGTGAGCTTCTAAGTTAGGTTAGGTGAGGTTTCTAAGTTTGAGTAGGTTAGATTTGGTGAGGTTTCTAAGTTAGGGTAGGTTAGATTTGGTGAGGTTTCTAAGTTAGGTTAGGTGAGGTTTCTAAGTTTGGGTAGGTTAGATTTGGTGAGGTTTCTAAGTTAGGTTTGGTGAGGTTTCTAAGTTAGGTTTGGTGAGGTTTCTAAGTTAGGTTTGGCGAGGTTTCTAAGTTAGGTTTGGTGAGGGTTCTAAGTTAGGTTAGGTGAGGTTTCTAAGTTAGGTCAGGTGAGATTTCTAAGTTAGGTTAGGTGAGGTTTCTAAGTTAGGTTAGGTGAGGTTTCTAAGTTAGGTTAGGTGAGGTTTCTAAGTTAGGTTAGGTGAGGTTTCTAAGTTAGGTTTGGTCAATTTTTTGTTTACATAATTTTAAATGAAAAAAATATATTTATGAATACGTAAAAGAAATTTTAGGATACATATATACATATATAATTCATGCATATGTATATACATGACAAAATATACAAAAGATACATAACACAGTGTATATACACAGTGTATATACATACATATACACAGTATACATGAATATAAACACACACATGTTATACACGGGGCCAGGAGCTATGAATCGACCCCTGCAACCACAAATAGGTGAGTACACGGAGGTACATACACTTGTATAAACTTAGTTGCTTAATTCACGTAGAGAGAGAGAGAGAGAGAGAGAGAGAGAGAGAGAGAGAGAGAGAGAGAGAGAGAGAGAGAGAGAGAGAGAGAGAGAGAGAGAGAGAGAGAGAGAGAGAGAGAGAGAGAGAGAGAGAGAGAGAGAGAGAGAGAGAGAGGTGGGAAGCATTTCTTGTTTAATCTTTTTCACACACAGAGAAGCAATATATCTCTGGTGGTGTAATAAATATTATATATCACCACATCAATCAAACTCTCTCAATAGTTGAGCTCCAACCCTCCCTGCCAGCACCTGTGCCACTGGCAACACTGCCTACTCTTCACCATGACTTGCTTGGTAACACTGTAACTAAGAGGTAGCTAGTAATACTCTTTATCTAAGAGGTAGCTGGTAATACTCTTTATCTAAGAGGTAGCTGGTAATACTCTTCAAATTAGAGGTAGCTGGTACTCTTTATCTAAGTGGTAGCTGGTACTCTTTATGTAAGTGGTAGCTGGTACTCTTTATCTAAGAGGTAGCTGGTACTCTTTATGTAAGTGGTAGCTGGTACTCTTTATCTAAGAGGTAGCTGGTACTCTTTATGTAAGGGGTAGCTGGTAATACTCTTTATCTAAGAGGTAGCTGGTAATACTCTTTATCTAAGAGGTAGCTGGTAATACTCTTTATCTAAGAGGTAGCTGGTAATACTCTTTATCTAAGAGGTAGCTGGTAATACTCTTCATCTAAGAGGTAGCTAGTAATACACTTTATCTAAGAGGTAGCTGGTAATACTCTTTATCTAAGAGGTAACTGGTAATACACTTTATCTAAGAGGTAGCTGGTAATACTCTTTATCTAAGATGTAGATGGTAATACTCTTTATCTAAGAGGTAGCTGGTAATACTCTTTATCTAAGAGGTAGCTGGTAATACTCTTTATCTAAGAGGTAGCTGGTAATACTCTTTATCTAAGAGGTAGCTGGTAATACACTTTATCTAAGAGGCAGCTGGTAATACTCTCTATCTAAG
>WNWK01000354.1:531101-536101 GCA_009830355.1 Cherax destructor
GTTGATACTTAAGAGAGGACCAGGAGATATGACTCGACCATCTCCCTCTCCCATACATCACCTGCACACACACACACAATCACAGGGATGTTAGGAAGTATTTCTTCAGTCACAGAGTTGTCAGGAAGTGCAATAGTCTGGGAAGTGATGTAGTGGAGGCAGTTTCCATACATAGCTTTAAGAAGAGGTATGATAAAGCTCATGGAGCAGGGAGAGAGAGGACCTAGTAGCGACCAGTAAAGAGGCAGGGCCAGGAGCTGAGTATCGACCCATGCAACCACACTCAGGTGAGTACAAATAGATGAGTACACACATGTACTCACTATCTACGTATAAAGGAACTCTCATGGTCAGCTTAAAGCTGACCACTCAGCTGATAGCCAATCTCCAGCTGAATTCCTGATGGCAGAACAACTGACAGGAGCCTCAATATATACCAGACTTTCAAGACAGTGAAATTAAGACAAAATAATTCACTAATGTCGAAAAACTGCCCAAATCTCGCCATTTTTTACCTTCGTTTTACCAATTTCGTTAACAATTGTAGAAATGTATTTATTTTGACTAAATTTAACAGGTATTTACGATGGGGGATATCTTATAATATCTGGGGGATATCTTATAATATCTCTGGGATACCTTATAATATCTCTGGGATATCTTATAATATCTGGTGGATATTTTATAATATGTGGGGGATATTTTATAATATCTGGGGGATATTTTATAATATCTGGGGGATATTTTATAATATCTGGGGGATATTTTATATCTGGGGGATATTTTTTAATATCTGGGGGATATTTTATAATATGTGGGGGATATTTTATAATATGTGGGGGATATTTTATAATATCTGGGGATATTTTATATCTGGGGATATCTTATAATATCTGGGGGCTACTTTATAATATCTGGGGGATATTTTATAATATCTGGGGGATATTTTATAATATCTGGGGGATATTTTATATCTGGGGGATATTTTATAATATCTGGGGGATATTTTATAATATGTGGGGGATATTTTATAATATGTGGGGGATATTTTATAATATCTGGGGGATATTTTATATCTGGGGGATATCTTATAATATCTGGGGGCTATTTTATAATATCTGGGGGATATTTTATAATATCTGGGGGATATTTTATAATATCTGGGGGATATTTTGTGATATCCAGAGGATATTCTCTATCTTTACGGAAACTATTTTAGTCTCCGGGGGAATATTTTACAATATTTCATGAGGATATTTTATAGTATAGCAGCGGATAATAATCGTAGAATATTACCCACATATATTAGAAATATTCATCAACATTATAAATTATTTAACAGAAGCGGCTATGCGACGCTAAATGCTTGTTCAACAATTATTTTTTTTCCACAGGCAATACAATATATCAATATGGGCAAATTCCTAATTTTTAATTAGAGGGGAATTTTGAAAGGCGCTGAGACCCATTTTTATGACTTAGAAAGTAAAGAAAGGTGTTTGGAATTGACACAGGAGGGATACCGTGTTGTTCTTTGTGGATCTTTGTTATGGAGTGTTGAAGTTCTGGTCTGAGGGAAGCAGGGGTAGATAAAGCTCTGGTCTGAGGGAAGCAGGGGTAGATAAAGCTCTGGTCTGAGTGTAACAAGGGTAGATAAAGCTCTGGTCTGAGTGTAACAAGGGTAGATAAAGCTCTGGTCTGTGTGTAACAAGGGTAGATAAAGCTCTGGTCTGTGTGTAACAAGGGTAGATAAAGCTCTGGTCTGTGTGTAACAAGGGTAGATAAAGCTTTGGTCTGAGTGAAACATGGGTTTTCTTCACTAATATTCTTATCCCGCTTACAGAACCACTATGTACTCTGGTCAGTCACACCTCACTCTGTACTCTGGTCAGTCACACCTCACTCTGTACCCTGGTCAGTGACACCTCACTCTGTACTCTGGTCAGTCACACTTCTGTACTCTGGTCAACCACACCTCACTCTGTACTCTGGTCAGTCACACCTCACTCTGTACTCTGGTCAGTGACACCTCACTCTGTACTCTGGTCAGTCACACCTCACTCTGTACTCTGGTCAGTCACACCTCACTCTGTACTCTGGTCAGTCACACTTCTGTACTCTGGTCAGCCACACCTCACTCTGTACTCTGGTCAGTCACACCTCACTCTGTACTCTGGTCAGTCACACTTCTGTACTCTGGTCAGCCACACCTCACCCTGTACTCTGGTCAGTGACACCTCACTCTGTACTCTGGTCAGTCACACTCTGTACTCTGGTCAGCCACACTCACTCTGTACTCTGGTCAGCCACACCTCACTCTGTACTCTGGTCAGTCACACTCTGTACTCTGGTCAGCCACACTCTGTACTCTGGTCAGCCACACCTCACTCTGTACTCTGGTCAGTCACACTTCTGTACTCTGGTCAACCACACCTCACTCTGTACTCTGGTCAGTCACACTCTGTACTCTGGTCAGTCACACTTCTGTACTCTGGTCAGCCACACCTCACTCTGTACTCTGGTCAGTCACACTCTGTACTCTGGTCAGCCACACTCTGTACTCTGGTCAGCCACACCTCACTCTGTACTCTGGTCAGCCACACTCTGTACTCTGGTCAGCCACACCTCACCCTGTACTCTGGTCAGCCACACCTCACCCTGTACTCTGGTCAGTCACACTTCTGTACTCTGGTCAGCCACACCTCACTCTGTACTCTGGTCAGTCACACTCTGTACTCTGGTCAGCCACACTCTGTACTCTGGTCAGCCACACTCCCTGTACTCTGGTCAGTCCACACTCTGTACTCTGGTCAGCCACACCTCACCTGTACTCTGGTCAGCCACACCTCTGTACTCTGGTCAGCCACACCTCACTCTGTACTCTGGTCAGCCACACTCACCTGTACTCTGGTCAGCCACACCTCACTCTGTACTCTGGTCAGCCACACCTCACTCTGTACTCTGGTCAGCACACCTCACTCTGTACTCTGGTCAGCACACTCACTCTGTACTCTGGTCAGCCACACCTCACTCTGTACTCTGGTCAGCACACCTCACTCTGTACTCTGGTCAGTCACACCTCACTCTGTACTCTGGTCAGCCACACCTCACTCTGTACTCTGGTCAGCACACCTCACTCTGTACTCTGGTCAGCCACCCCTCACTCTGTACTCTGGTCAGCCACACTCCTCTGTACTCTGGTCAGCCACACTCCTTGTACTCTGGTCAGCCACACTCCTCTGTACTCTGGTCAGCCACACTCTGTACTCTGGTCAGCCACACCTCACTCTGTACTCTGGTCAGCCACACTCTGTACTCTGGTCAGCCACACTCTGTACTCTGGTCAGCCACACTCTGTACTCTGGTCAGCCACACTCTGTACTCTGGTCAGACCACACTCTGTACTCTGGTCAGCCACACCTCACTCTGTACTCTGGTCCAGCCACACTCACTCTGTACTCTGGTCAGCCACCCCTCACTCTGTACTCTGGTCAGTCACACCTCACTCTGTACTCTGGTCAGCCACACCTCACCCTGTACTCTGGTCAGCCACACCTCACTCTGTACTCTGGTCAGCCACACCTACTCTGTACTCTGGTCAGCCACACCTCACTCTGTACTCTGGTCAGCCACACTCTGTACTCTGGTCAGCCACACTCTGTACTCTGGTCAGCCACACTCTGTACTCTGGTCAGCCACACCTCACTCTGTACTCTGGTCAGCCACACTCTGTACTCTGGTCAGCCACACTCTGTACTCTTGGTCAGCCACACTCTGTACTCTGGTCAGCCACACTCTGTACTCTGGTCAGCCACACTCTGTACTCTGGTCAGCCACACCTCACTCTGTACTCTGGTCAGCCACACCTCACTCTGTACTCTGGTCAGCCACACCTCACTCTGTACTCTGGTCAGCCACACCTCACTCTGTACTCTGGTCAGCCACACCTCACTCTGTACTCTGGTCAGCCACACTCTGTACTCTGGTCAGCCACACTCTGTACTCTGGTCAGCCACACTCTGTACTCTGGTCAGATACACTCTGTACTCTGGTCAGCCACTTGTACTCTGGTCAGATACACTCTGTCTCTGGTCAGTCAGCCACACTCTGTACTCTGGTCAGCCACACTCTGTACTCTGGTCAGCCACACTCTGTACTCTGGTCAGATACACTCTGTACTCTGGTCAGCCACACTCTGTACTCTGGTCAGCCACACTCTGTACTCTGGTCAGCCACACTCTGTACTCTGGTCAGCCACACTCTGTACTCTGGTCAGCCACACTCTGTACTCTGGTCAGCCACACCTCAGTGACATTTTTTCCCAGAACATTTCGCTCAGCACAAGTCACTGGACTTTTGAGTTATTCTGTTCCTATAGAGAGCAATGATTCGAGTGATGGTGAATGCGTTTTTCCTCTCCTCTCCCTGAAGTCGCAGATGTAAATAGGATAATTTTAATTTTAATCTTTAATTTTAGTTTCAGTTTTGAGTGACTTTAGACTTATGTAAAATTTATAATTGTAATTTGTCCTTCGGGAATTTAATTAAGTTAAATTCATCTCACGATGTATGTACAAATGTTGATGATTAATATATGTATATATATATATATATATATATATATATATATATATATATATATATATATATATATATATTCGTGCTGATTAGGTAAAACTTGCTATTTTGGCTTAAATAGCAACGCTCACCTTGCCATATAAGACAAGTGAAAATTTGTGTATGCAATAATTTCGCCAAAATCATTCTGAGCATAACGAAAAAAATATATTTCATTGTGTTTGTTTATTATTAAATTAATGTTTACGTTTCTAAAATATATTTAGTTGTGTTAGGCTAAATTAAATTGCGCTTGTTGTAATAAGGTTAGGTAGGTTTTCAAAGTTTCTCTTGGTACAAAATTATAAATTCTTACATTAACATAAATGAAAAAAATATATCTTTAAACGTATAAGAGAAAATTTTAGAAAGGACTTAATTTT
>WNWK01000355.1:0-32500 GCA_009830355.1 Cherax destructor
CACAACTGTCTCAGTCATGGTCCTCGTTGGTACCCACAACTGTCTCATTTATGGTCCTCGTTGGTCCCCACAACTGTCTCATTTGGGTCTCTTTGGTACCACAACTGTCTCACTATGGTCCTCGTTGGTCCCCACCTGTCTCAGTCATGGTCCTCGGTTGGTACCCACAACTGTCTCCCCCTTGGTCCTCGTTGGTACCCACAATTTTGTCTCAGTCATGGTCCTCATTGGTACCCACAACTACCCTCAGTCATGGTCCTCGTTGGTACTCACAACTGTCTCACTCAGCTCAACGCGAGAAATTTCAAAATTTTGACCCCCAGAACTCCTGGTATTGTTGGGTTTTGGGGGTGAACGGTCTTGTGTATGCTCAGTGATGTGTGTGTGTGAGTGTCTGAACCCTTTCCCTTTTTAAGGCCAGAATATTGTGTGATTTTTGCAAACCCCCCAAAGGGCCTAGTTCCTAGTGCTAGACCTAGCTCCTAGTCCATAGGCACCCTACCCATAGGATGGATACAAAGGTACACAATAAACTAGCCACTACCATCCACCGGATGGATATGAGGTACACAATAAACTAGTCACTACCACCCACAGGATGGATATGGGGTTACACAATAAATTTAGCCACTCCATCCACAGGATGGATACGGGGTACACAATAAACTGGGCCACTACCATCCACAGGATGGATACGAGGTACACAATAAACTGGGCCACTCCCATCCACAGGATGGATCCCGGGGTACACAATAAACTAGCCACTACCATCCACAGGATGGATACGGGGTACACAATAAACTAGCCACTATCATCCACCGTCCTTTCTGCTGGTTTTTTGACCTTATATGTTGTTATCATGTCTCCTCTCCTCCTGGTATCAGCCATCGGGGACAACTTCATTTTTTTTTCTTATTGCCCTCGTATTTTTAAATTTTTTTAGCTCTAGTTCATTTTGTCTTCAATTCTCTTTTTTTGTCTTCACGGGTAATGATTCTGGCAACATGCTCCGGAGAAGCCCCGGCATAGGGCCCTTTAAAAACCAGAGATAAGTTTGTTTTCATTGGAAATTTATTAGGAGAGGAGAATTAAGGAAAGAGGGGTGTATAGGAATGCAGTTAGGAGAATCCTGAGTAGATCTATAAAAATTTTAAAATAATAACAAGAAGGTGAAAACAGGTTTTTTTGGAGCAATTTCACTGACTGATGTTGTAGTGACCAGCTTGGCTTGGTTTCAAGTACTTTCTGGCAGTCTGGCAAACACTGACTGACTGATGTTGTAGTGACCAGCTTAAGGGGGTTACAAGTACTGTCAGTTTGGCAGACACACAGACTGACTGATGTTGTAGTGACCAGCTTAGGCTTGGTTAACAAGTACTGTCAGTTTGGCAAAAAACACAGACTGACTGATGTTGTAGTGACCAGCTTAGGCTTGGTTACAAGTACTGTCAGTTTGGCAGACACACAGACTGACTGATGTTGTAGTGACCAGCTTAGGCTTGGTTAC
Source organism: Cherax destructor (assembly GCA_009830355.1). Taxonomy (NCBI): domain Eukaryota; kingdom Metazoa; phylum Arthropoda; class Malacostraca; order Decapoda; family Parastacidae; genus Cherax; species Cherax destructor. Next base: position 1,508 of record WNWK01000355.1, read on the forward strand.
AAGTACTGTCAGTTTGGCAGACCACAGACTGACTGATGTTGTAGTGACCAGCTTAGGCTTGGTTACAAGTACTGTCAGTTTGGCAGACACACAGACTGACTGATGTTGTAGTGACCAGCTTAGGCTTGGTTACAAGTACTTTTGTCAGTTTGGCAGACACACAGACTGACTGATGTTGTAGTGACCAGCTTAGGCTTGGTTACAAGTACTTCTGGCAGTCTGGCAGACACACAGACTGACTGATGTTGTAGTGACCAGCTTAGGCTTGGTTACAAGTACTTCTGGCAGTCTGGCAGACACACAGACTGACTGATGTTGTAGTGACCAGCTTAGGCTTGGTTACAAGTACTTCTGGCAGTCTGGCAGACACACAGACTGACTGATGTTGTAGTGACCAGCTTAGGCTTGGTTATAAGAACATAAGAAAGAAGGAACACTGCAGCAGGCCTACTGGCCCATGCGAGGCAGGTCCAAGTCTCCCGCCGGCTTAAGCCAATGCCCTGACCCAGCCAGGTCAGGTTACATTCACTTAAGGAAGGAGCACGGCATCTGACCTAGTAGCACAAACTAGTCAGGTCCCACTCACACCCACCCGCACCCACTCATATATTTATCTAGCCTATTTTTAAAACTACACAACGTTTTAGCCTCTATAACTGTACTCGGGAGTTTGTTCCACTCATCGACAACTCTATTACCAAACCAATGCTTTCCTATATCCCTTCTGAATCTGAATTTATCCAACTTAAAGCCATTGCTTCGAGTCCTGTCAATACAAGATATTTTTAGCACGCTATTTACATCCCCTTTATTTATTCCTGTTTTCCATTTATATACCTCAATCATATCCCCCCTAATTCTACGCCTTTCTAGAGAGTGCAGATTCAGGGCCCTCAGTCTATCCTCATAGGGAAGATTTCTGATACATGGAATCAACTTAGTCATCCTCCTTTGTACGTTTTCCAGAGCATTTATATCCATTCTGTAATACGGTGACCAAAACTGTGCAGCATAATCTAGATGAGGCCTAACCAAGGATATATAGAGTTGAAGAACAACCTGAGGACTCCTATTATTTATGCTTCTTGATATGAAGCCAAGGATTCTGTTTGCTTTATTGCGAACACTTATGCACTGCTGTCTTGGTTTTAGATTACTGCTAACCAGAACTCCTAAATCCTTTTGCAATCAGTAGTATTAAGATCTACATTATTTAGTTTATATGTGGCATGGTTATTGTCCTGTCCAATATTTAGAACTTTGCATTTATCTATATTAAACTGCATCTGCCACTTCTCCGACCACTGCATCAGTCTATTCAAGTCTTCCTGGAGTGCTCTAATGTCCTCATTTGAATGAATTGGACGGCCTATTTTGGTGTCATCGGCAAACTTGCTTATGTCGCTATTTATTCCCTCATCTATGTCGTTTATGTAGATTGTGAACAACAAGGGAGGATTTGGATAAATTAATGTCTTGGTCTGAAAAGTGGCAGATGAAGTTCAATGTGGACAAGTGTAAGGTGCTAGTCGTTGGTAATGAAAATATCCCTCGAATTTATAAACTAGGTGAAGTTGAGCTTGATCATACAGAATGTGAAAAAGACTTGGGAGTCATGGTAAGCAGAAATCTAAAGCCAAGACAACAGTGCCTAAGTGTGCGCAATAAGGCTAACAGATTACTAGGATTTATTTCAAGAAGTATAAGCAACAGAAGTCCAAAAGTTATTTTACAGCTCTATACATCACTAGTGAGACCTCATTTGGATTATGCAGCTCAGTTTTGGTCTCCTTACTACAGGATGGATATAGATTCATTGGAGAACATACAAAGAAGAATGACTAAAATGATTTACAGTATAAGAAATCTCCCGTATGAAGATAGACTTAGAGCATTGAATCTCCACTCTCTGGAGAGACGTAGAATGAGGGAGATATCATCGAGGTGTACAAGTGGATGATGGGCATAAACAAAGGAGATATTAATAAAATACTGAGGATATCGAACCAAGTAAGAACGAGAAATAACGGATTTAAATTGGATAAATTTAGATTTAGAAAGGACATAGGCAAGTACTGGTTTTCGAACAGAGTTGTAGATGCGTGGAACAATCTTCCGATTAGGGTGATAGAGGCTAGGACCTTGGGTGGCTTTAAAAAGAGATTGGACAAATATATGAGTGGGAGGGGCTGGGTTTGATTAGTGTCGTGAGTACAGGAGTAAATTCTTAGGTAGTGGTGGTTTTGATAAGGACCTGCCTTGTATGGGCCAGTAGGCCTTCTGCAGTGTTCCTCCATTCTTATGTTCTTATGTTCTTAATACTGACCCCTGTGGAACACCACTTGTGACGCTTCCCCACTCTGATTTCTCCCCATTTATGCAAACTCTCTGCTGCCTATTTGTCAACCATGCCTCTATCCAGGAAAAAAATTCTCCTCCTATTCCGTGTGCCTTAATTTTACTCAATAGTCTCTGATGTGGGACTCTATCAAAAGCCTTACTGAAGTCCATATACACAATATCATATTCATTACCATGATCTACCTGTTCAAATACCTTAGTGAAAAAAGTTATTAAATTTGTAAGGCAGGAACGCCCTTTTGTAAAACCGTGCTGAGATTCGTTGATTAATTTATGCTTTTCAAGATGGCTGCGAATTGCCTCGGCAATTATTGATTCCATAAATTTTCCCACTATGGAGGTTAGGCTTATTGGTCTATAGTTCGAAGCTAAGGACCTGTCTCCTGCTTTGAAAATAGGTATTACATTTGCAATTTTCCACTTATCTGGCACCATGCCAGTTTGCAGTGATATGTTGAAAAGATTAGCCATAGGTTTGCTAAGCTCCTCTTTACATTCCTTTAGAACCCTTGCATACAGTTCATCAGGGCCTGGGGATTTGTTAGGTTTTAATTTATCTATTTGTCTAAGGACCATGTCACTTGTGACCCTGATCGTGCATAGTTTACTATCGTCCTGGTCTACATAATTTATTATTTCTGGAATATCGCTAGTATCTTCCTGTGTAAAAACTGAGAGGAAGTAAGTGTTAAAAATTCTACACATTTCCTTATCACTGACGGTGAGCTGACCTGAGTAACTTTTGAGTGGGCCTATCTTGTCCCTAATCTTACTTCTGTATACCTGAAAAATCCTTTTGGGTTAGTTTTCGATTCTCTTGCAACTTTAACCTCATAGTCTCTTTTTGCTTTTCTTATTCCCTTTTTTATTTCTCTCTTTAACTGAATAAATTGATTACTTAATTGCCCCTCACCTCTTTTGATTCGCCTATATATGCCTCTCTTTTGACCAATGAGATGTTTTAATCTATTGTTCATCCATTTAGGATCATTTTTGTTTGATCTGATTTCCTATTAGGAACATAAGTTGTCTGAGCAGCTAGAACTATTCTCTGGAAAACGTCATATTGGCAATCACCACCTACCTGACCTACTGTCAGGTCATTCCAGTTCAGCCCACCCAGGTAATTTTTCAGTCCTATGAAATCAGCCAGGCGGAAGTCAGGGACAGAGACTTGATTGTCATTATTAGGGTAATTCCATGATATATTAAAACTGAGTGATTTGTGATCACTTTCCCCAAGCTCATCATTAACCTCAAGATTATTAATTAGCGATTCCCTGCTGGCAAGAACCAAGTCTAGCAGGTTATTTCCTCTAGTTGGTTCTGTCACCAACTGTTTCAAAAACAATCCTGAATCGTATCAAGAAAGTCACTTGACTCTAAATTTCCTGTCAAATTGCTCCAGTCAATTTGTCTAAAGTTGAAATCTCCCATCAGCACAACATTTTCATGTGTAGATGCCTTACGAATTTCATCCCATAGAAGTTTACTGCACTCCCTATCAAGATTTGGGGCCTGTAAATCACACCCAAAATAAGTTTTACACGGCCCTCAAGAAGCTGTAACCAAACAGATTCAGTGGCTGACGCTTCTAATTTTATATCTTGTCTAACACAACAGTTGAAATTGTCTCTGACATACATCGCTACTCCACCACCCTTCCTGTTGACCCTATCAGTGTGGAATAATTTATAGCCTTGTATGTGACATTCAGAAGGCAACTCTCTATCTTTCAGATTGAGCCAGGTCTCTGTTATAGCAATAATATCTATGTTTCCTGCACTTGCAATTAATCTTAACTCATCTATCTTATTTCTTACACTCCTGCTATTAGTATAGTAAACCTTAAGGGAGCTAGTCTCTTGTTTCCCTCTGCTGTCTCCCTTTGTTTGCTGACCTGATCCATTGTCTTTATTTGTAAATTTATGATGAATTTCTTTTATAAATTTACTGTTTTCAGCTCTAGTGTTGCAAACTGACTGTTTCCACATACACCCATACCTCTATCCTCTATCAGTTTAAAATCCTAGGCATGTCAGCAATGGCCCTCTCAATCGAGTTGGCAAGTGCTTCCACCCCTGTCCCAGAGAGATGTACCCCATCCCTTGCATACATATCATGTTTGCCATAAAGGTTGTCCCAGTTGTCAATGAATGGGACTGCAAGTTCCTTGCAGTATCTGTCTAGCCAGCAATTTACACCAATTGCCCTAGACAACCATTCATTTCCCACTCTCCTTCTAGGCAAGATGCTACATATAATTGGGACCCCTCCCTTAGACTTGATTAGCTCTATAGCTGACCTGTACTTATCCAGCAGCTCTTCTCTCCTACCCTTTCCAATATCATTTCCACCAGCACTGAGACAGATAATGGGCTTGTTCCCATTACCTGTCATGATATTATCCAACCTGTTGACTATGTCACCAACACCAGCTCCAGGGAAGCACACCCTCTCCCTCACCTCCCTATTCCTATTACAGAAAGCACGGTCCATATATCTTACCTGTGAGTCACCTACACAAGAATTCTCTTACCTCTATTAGCAGGGGAAGTAGTACCTTTACCTTCACTGGCCACTGGAGTACATTCATCCTGAATAACAGAGAAGCTATTTCCTACCTTCAAATCTTCTCTTAACTTTCCTTATTTTGATGCTGCTCCCATTACTGGGTACCACTCGCCACTCGCTAACCACTGAAGTACACTCGTCCTGAGAACAGAGAATCGATTTCCTACCTTCATATCTTCTCTGTTAACCTTCTTTATCTTCCTTCTTCCTGAATTGTGAACCACTTGCCACTTAAAGCGGCTGCCACTTTCACTGTTGGTAACCATTTCCTCCTCACCAGCTCCAACCATCTCACACTCACTCCCACACCCATCTAGGCGAAGCTTCAGCCTCCTATTTTCCTCCTGAAGAAGTAGAACCTCCTTCTTCAACACTTTAACCTGAGATTCTAAAACACTGCAGTGAGCCATGTGCTCGGTATCACCCCACGCTAATTCCCAGACAGCTTAGGACAGGTATGACCACACGTGACCACTGACCTCAGCCTAGGTGGCTGGATTATAAGTACTTCTGACAGTCTGGCAGACACACAGATGATGATCAAAGTAAATACAAAGTATGTGGGCAGCACTATGGTCACTATCTTGAATACTATGTGCTTAATTGTCCACTTATTGAGGAATATAGATATAAACAGTACTTTAGCCCCTGTGATATGTCAAGGTATTTTATTAATGAAAATAAAATACCAGTCATATTAAGCAAATATTTTAAATTTGCTTCCAACAGATGAAATATATACGTATAATGAATAAATATATAAATATACACTGAGAGATACATACCTCTCAAGGTATATACATACTTCTCAAGGTATATACATTCCTCTCAAAGTATATACATACCTCTGAAGGCATATACATACCTCTCAAGGTATATACATACCTCTCAAGGTATATACATACCTCTCAAGGTATATACATACCTCTCAAGGTATATACATACCTCTCAAGGTATATACATACCTCTCAAGGTATATACATACCTCTCAAGGTATATACATACCTCTCAAGGTATATACATACCTCTCAAGGTATATACATACCTCTCAAGGTATATACATACCACTCAAGGTATATACATACCTCTCAAGGTATATACATACCTCTCAGTGTATATACACTGAGAAGTTAGAAATCACGAAACCACTTGGAAATTCACTATTTTTTCAGTGGTTATTTTTCATATTGTAACATTACCTTTTTGCTGTGATCTTATTGCATAGACTTGCAGTTGCAGCTTAGCAGAAGACAACACAAGATGAATTAAAGACCTTGGGAGAGAGTAAGACTTTTTGATTTGGGTGGAGGTCTGTCTAGGCTAGAAAATGAGCCATTAAAATCATCTCTAAAGCTCTCACTGACTTACCACCTGACCTCCGGATTCCATGACCTTTATAAAGTGTCTTTCTTGGTTCAGTGTCAAGGCTCCTTCCAGGTCATAAAGTCTTTAAATAAGTCTTATTCTCCCTGAGTCTTACATTCGACATAAATACTATCCAAACATCTTGGTGATAGACTCAAACACATGTTTATGATTGTTTACGTTTGTATTTTATTGGTTGCAAGTACAGTTGTAGAGGTGGAGAGGCTGGTGGTAGTCGTAGGTGTTCTTATGTAGTAAACATAAGAATGGAGGAACACTGCAGGAGGCCTACTGGCCTATACAAGGCAAGTCTTTATCAAAACAACCCATTCCAACCCACGTATTTGTCCAACCGTTTCCCAAAGTCACCAAATAATGTGATTCAGTACCTCGAATACTAATTAAACCATCCCACCTCCGCCAGGAGGTCTATATACAGTGAACCATGCCACCACTTACAAATATATATATATATATATATATATATATATATATATATATATATATATATATATATATTATATATATATATATATATATATATATATATATATACCCCGACAGGTGTTTATCTCCCAGTGTATATATACCGAGAATTTACTTCAATCCCTGTTGTAAGTATTGCAGTGTTGCAGATGAATGGTTCAGAGAACCGACAAGTTGATATATTAGACACATATGCAACACTTGGGTATCTTTATTGAGGAAACGTTTCCCACAGTGGCTTCATTAGTATGGACTAATGAAGCCACTGTGTGGAAACGTTTCCTTAATAAAGAAACCCAAGTGTTGCATATGTGTTTGGAGTATTCTTGACGGGTGGCGAAGAGGTGATAGGCAGCCATAATACCCTCGTGTAGTCGATAGGCTTTAAACCCAGTTAACCTAACCTGCAAGAGGCTTGCAACATACTGGAGAAGGCAGCCCTTGTACCTGGAAAACATGTATGATACAAGAGCACTACCCAAGTGGCAGTAATGACTGCTATATTGCATCTCCATCAGAATTAAGCAGACTTAGTCTTGACTTTATCGCTCGATACCTACCCATGTTTTGAATGCCCTTTAAGCTATGTCCAGAATACTCTCTATCTATGCCCAGAATGCCCTTTAAGCTATGTCCAGAATGCCTTCTCAGATGTGTCCAGAATGCCCTCTCAGATGTGTCCAGAATGCCCTCTCAGATGTGTCCAGAATGCCCTATATTTAATCTATGTTCAGGACGCCCATTAAGCTATGTCCAGAATGCCCTTCAAGCTATGTCCAGAATGCCCTTCAAGCTATGTCCAGAATGCCCTTCAAGCTATGTCCAGAATGCCCTTCAAGCTATGTCCAGAATGCCCTTCAAGCTATGTCCAGAATGCCCTTCAAGCTATGTCCAGAATGCCCTTTAAGCTATGTCCAGAATACTCTCTCATCTATGCTCAGAATGCTCTCTCAGAATGCCCTCTCAGAATGCCCTCTCAGAATGCCCTCTCAGAATGCCCTCTCAGAATGCCCTCTCGGAGACACCGGCGGCGGCGGCGGGGGAAGTCCTCTTTAACCTCGGCGTAGCGCTCACTATCGTCTTTTCTTTGACGATCCTGAAGAAGTTGTAGTTGTAGCCGTAGTAGTCATGGGCGATCTGACAGGGACAGCCTCCGCCTCGTCCATGCAGGTCATGGATGACTGTGGGTGGAGTACGAACAGGTCATGTTAAAAATGGTATAATGTAGACTTCTTCAGTCAAATACAGAGGGAACAGGTGTAGTAGCGAAGTAAAGATGATGTAATCTGTCCCTCAACCTTGGAGAAATGGTATTGAGGTGGTCAGCCCTCAGGGTGGTCAGTCCCTCAGGGTGGTCAGTCCCTCAGGGTGGAGAAGAGTTCAGCTCCATGGTCTGGAACGATATCGTTCCAGACCATGGAACTGAACTCTTCTCCACCCTGAGGGACTGACCACCTTGTTCCAGACCATGGTGCTGAACTCTTCTCCACCCTGAGGGACTGACCACCTTGTTCCAGACCATGGTGCTGAACTCTTCTCCAGGCTGAGGGACTGACCACCCTGAGGGACTGACCACCCTGAGGGACTGACCACCCTGAGGGACTGATTTCATCAAACTCCTTCTGATCTTCACCATTCTTCTTTTGTATAGGACTGATGAAGCCACTGTGGTGAAACCCGGTTACACATGTGTCTAATATATTGTTGATTCTCTGAACCAGTTATCTACGTAAATTGTGCGTCCCATTCTTCCCTGGGTGTCCCACTTCCTCCCTGGGTGTCCCACTTCCTCCCTGGGTGTCCCACTTCCTCCCTGGGTGTCCCACTCACCTGGGTGCTCCACTCACCTGGGTTCTCCACTCACCTGGGTGTCCCACTCACCTGGGTGCTCCACTCACCTGGGTGCTCCACTCACCTGGGTTCTCCACTCACCTGGGTGCTCCACTCACCTGGGTGCCCCACTCACCTGGGTGTCCCACTCACCTGGGTGTCCCACTCACCTGGGTGTCCCACTCACCTGGGTGTCCCACTCACCTGGGTGCTCCACTCACCTGGGTGCTCCACTCACCTGGGTGCCCCACTCACCTGGGTGTCCCACTCACCTGGGTGTCCCACTCACCTGGGTGTCCCACTCACCTGGGTGTCCCACTCACCTGGGTGCTCCACTCACCTGGGTGCTCCACTCACCTGGGTGCCCCACTCACCTGGGTGTCCCACTCACCTGGGTGTCCCACTCACCTGGGTGTCCCACTCACCTGGGTGTCCCACTCACTTGGGTGCCCCACTCACCTGGGTGTCCCACTCACCTGGGTGTCCCACTCACTTGGGTGCCCCACTCACCTGGGTGTCCCACTCACCTGGGTGTCCCACTCACTTGGGTGCCCCACTCACCTGGGTGTCCCACTCACCTGGGTGCCCCACTCACCTGGGTGCCCCACTCACCTGGGTGCCCCACTCACCTGGGTGCCCCACTCACCTGGTCGAATATGGTTGAGAATGGGCAGATGAAGCTGAATATTTGGGTGTTGTATGTTTGGAAGTTGTCTGGGTAGAGTTGTTGTAGTGGCAGACACACGTGGAAGATCTGGCAGTCGTTGTCCTGGTCAGCATAGTAACCGTACACCTGCACGAGGACACACCTGTCACTCTTGGAAATTGTATCAAATACTGACATGTGTAATAGTTGGATGCCTTTATTGATGGGCTCATTACGTCATCTTTATTTCACTACCACTGCTCCCTTTGCCATGTATGGGCCAGTAGGCCTTCTGCAGTGTTCCTACATTCTTATATTCTTTGTATTTGACTGAAGAAGCCTACTGTGTGGGCGAAACGTTTCATCAATAAAGACACCCAACTGTTGTACATGTGTCTTAATCATCAACTAATATATTATTAATTGTTCATGTGTGTTGTAGCCCTGTTAGCCATGTCCTAGGTCTAGTGGAATCCAAATTTAAGATACCCACACACACACGCACACCGGGGCCAGGAGCTATGACTCGACCCCTGCAACCACAATTAGGTGAGTACACAACCACACCTACAATTATATAAGAACATAAGAACATAAGAATGGAGGAACACTGCAGAAGGCCTACTGGCCCATACAAGGCAGGTCCATATCAAAACCACCACTAGCTAAGAATTTATTCCCGTACTCACGACACCAATCAAACCCAGCCCCTTCCACTCATATATTTGTCCAATCTCTTTTTAAAGCCACCCAAGGTCCTAGCCTCTATCACAGTACTCGGAAGATTGTTCCACGCATCTACAACTCTGTTCGAAAACCAGTACTTGCCTATGTCCTTTCTAAATCTAAATTTATCCAATTTAAATCCGTTATTTCTGGTTCTTACTTGGTTCGATATCCTCAGTATTTTATTAATATCTCCTTTGTTTATGCCCATCATCCACTTGTACACCTCGATGATATCTCCCCTCATTCTACGTCTCTCCAGAGAGTGGAGATTCAATGCTCTAAGTCTATCTTCATACGGAGATTTCTTATACTGTAAATCATTTTAGTCATTCTTCTTTGTATGTTCTCCAATGAATCTATATCCATCCTGTAGTAAGGAGACCAAAACTGAGCTGCATAATCCAAATGAGGTCTCACTAGTGATGTATAGAGCTGTAAAATAACTTTTGGACTTCTGTTGCTTATACTTCTTGAAATAAATCCTAGTAATCTGTTAGCCTTATTGCGCACACTTAGGCACTGTTGTCTTGGCTTTAGATTCCTGCTTACCATGACTCCCAAGTCTTTTTCACATTCTGTGTGATCAAGCTCTACTTCACCTAGTTTATAAATTCGAGGGATATTTTCATTACCAAGTACTAGTACTTTACACTTGTCCACATTGAACTTCATCTGCCACTTTTCAGACCAAGACATTAATTTGTCCAAATCCTCCTGGAGTTCACTGGTATCCTCCTCAGAATGAATCATACGGCCTATTTTTGTATCATCAGCAAATTTACTCATGTCACTTGCAATTCCTTCATCAAGGTCATTTATGTAAATTATGAACAACAATGGGCCTAAAACTGATCCTTGTGGAACGCCACTAGTGACTAATCCCCATTCAGATTTGACCCCATTAATGGAAACTCTCTGCTTTCTATTGGTAAGCCATGCCTCTATCCATGCTAGAACTTTACCTCCTATACCATGAGCTGCCACCTTTCTTAAGAGTCTCTTGTGAGGTACTCTATCGAAGGCCTTACTGAAATCCAAGTAAACTATATCATATTCTTTATCACTGTCTACTGCCTCAAATGTTTTGCTGTAAGCCTCAACGCCATAACGACCCTAAGAATGTTTCTTTAAGGAAAGTTGCGTTAAGTTACGTTAAGTTACGTTAAGCTACGTTAAGTTACGTTAAGCTACGTTAAGCTACGTTAAGCTACGTTAAGCTACGTTAAGCTACGTTAAGTTACGTTAAGTTAGGTTAAGTTAGGTTAAGTGAATTTACTTGGCAATAAGTCCCCATGATATAAGTAGCGATGGAAGTCGAGTCAAGATTATTACCTAGCAATTTCCTGTTGCAGTCACCTGAGTACAACTAGGTGAGTAGAGGGTACCTGTGCAACATCTGGGTATCTTTACTGGGTAGACGTTTCGCCACACAGTGGCTTCATCAGTCCAGTACAAAGAAGAATGGTGAAGATCCTGAGGAGTTTGAGGTAATCAGACCTCGGCCTGGAGTCGATGCAGCCAATCCATCAACCTTATCAACACTGATAGACTGATTACCTCAAACTCCTTCGATCTTCACCATTCTTCCTTGTATTGACTGATGAAGCCACTGTGTGGCGAAACGTTTCCACAATAAACATACCCAAGTGTTGCAAAAGTGTCTAATTGATCAACTTATCGGTTCTGTGAACCACTTATGTATACAAGTGATGTTCACTTACCCGCCCTCACAGGAGAAAGTGTCAACAATTTTTCTCTGATGGAGGTGTAGTTGGCTGGCAGACGAGACTCCAGGCTGTTGAGGTCAACAGATGACCTCAGAAAATGAGATCCTTCAGGCGCAGTGCGCAGCAATGACCAATCTGGGCGTCCTCCAGCAGGGTGTTGCCAGTGGGTATCACCGCTGCTATCCTCTGGGTCGCCGGCCTCCCTGGAGGGCGTCAGCAGACCTGGAAGGGGGGGCGGCCAAGTTGACCACCTTGCCCTGCTGTGACACTGTTCTGTAGACCTGTGGTGTGACCTGGGGCACGACCCGGGGGTTGTACTCGGGTGTGGGTGCCAGGTTCACGTTGTAGTTAACCTGGGTGGTATCTCTGGTCTCAGGGAGGGCACTGTAGGAAGCCACGGGCATGGAGTTGGGTACTTAGACACTCCTGGGTGAGATGGAATGGGCAACACGCCCATTTGCCCATGCGCAAACCCACACACTGCAACACAAATTGCAAGATTTTAGCTTAACATTCGAAAGGAGGAACACTGCAGAAGGCCTACTGGCCCATACTAGGCAAGTCCTTCTCAAACCCAAACCCACTAACAAAAATATTAATGAATTAGACACCTACACAACATCTGGGTATCTTTATTTGTAGACGTTTCGCCCTCTAGTGGCTTTATCAATACAGTACAAGGACATAATGTGAAGACTTATATACAAAAGTTGAGGTAATGAGTCTCTCAATCTTGGAGTTGGCGAAGACCCTTACGGGTTTAACGCTTCATCTTGATTATTCTACTATCTATAACAATAACAATAATAATAATGAGTTTTTGTGTGTGTTATTCCAGCAGACCAATGATGATAATAATGATAATGACAGTGATGATAATAATGATAATGACAGTGATGATAATAATGATAATGACCCGTATTAGTGGCCACAATGATAAGTATAATGACAAATTACTCACCCACGAAGATGATGACAGGTAGCATTATAGCGAAGGTGAGGTCAATCAACGGTCAGGTCACCGGGATAACCAGCGGGTCAGGTCACTGTATAGATAACAAGAGAGGATTACTGGTCACCAGAAACCATTACTAGAGCCTAGGCTCCCGGGCTACAGGCACTGTGAGGCTCCTGGGCTACAGGCACTGTGAGGCTCCTGGGCTACAGGCACTGTGAGGCTCCTGGGCTACAGGCACTGTGAGGCTCCTGGGCTACAGGCACTGTGAGGCTCCTGGGGTACAAGCACTGTGAGGCTCTTGTGGTACAGGCACTGTGAGGCTCCTTTGCTACAGGCACTGTGAGGCTCCTGGGCTACAGGCCACCCGTGAGGCTCCTTTAGGCCTGGCACTAGGGGTACAGGCACTGTGAGGCTCCTGGGCTACAGGCACTGTGAGGCTCCTGGGCTACAGGCACTGTGAGGCTCCTGGGCTACAGGCACTGTGAGGCTCCTGGGCTACAGGCACTGTGAGGCTCCTGGGCTACAGGCACTGTGAGGCTCCTGGGCTACAGGCACTGTGAGGCTCCTGGGCTACAGGCACTGTGAGGCTCCTGGGCTACAGGCACTGTGAGGCTCCTGGGCTACAAGCATATTAACAAATATACTGAAGAGGTGAACAGTGTAATTTCAACAAGCAGTGAACAAGTGAACAGGGAGATAACACTGTTGAATACTGAACAGGTGAACACGTTAAGAGACAGGTTTTAAGAGGAGAAGGAGGGGGAGAGGTGGAGGAAGAGGAGAAGAGAATGGAAGAGGAGGAGAGGGTAGAAGAAGAGGAGGAGGAAGGGAGAGAGGTCTCCAAGATTCACATACGGCTGATAATCTTAAGGGCCTGGGTTCGATCCCTGTACTTGGCAAGACGTATAGACAAGCCTCCGTACACTTGCTGCCCTATTTAAGCCAGAAGGAAATAGGAACCGGCAGTTAGGTGACTTGTGGGTGGCATCCTGGGGAGGGTGGTAGCAGGTTAGGTAAGGTTCGTCAGGAAACAGGACAAGTGTTTCCTGACGCGGGTCTTAGATGATGACCCTCCGTTGGCACTTTAGGTCAACTGACCGAGGCCTTCCCCTGGCTTACCAGTCCACCCCTTCAGAAATTATGGTCATAGATATATTACGGTAGATAGGGCGGGTTTTGAAATGAAGTAAGGCAGGATAACAGGTGTTAGCCCGTGCAGGGAACCTTGTAAACTTAACCATGTCTCTGCCTACCTTATTATAGAGTACGTATGTGTGTCTGGAGGCGTAGTTCAAAGTCTATTAGGCAGGTCAGGAGTTTCAGGATCACTGGAGGCAGGCTACAGTATGACTGGAGGCAGGCTGCAGTATGACTGGAGGCAGGCTGCAGTATGACTGGAGGCAGGCTACAGTATCACTGGAGGCTGGGGAGAGAGCAGCAGCTGAGTGTAGTAGAGAAGATACCTGACGGGGGTTTATATATACTGACCACCGTCTTTACAAGCCAGACAGGGGGACATGACCTACTTGTCACTCACCCTCCACCCTCCTTCTGGATTAAGAGACATCGTGATCACTTCTAACATGTTAGAAGCAATCAAGGTCCCAGGACCTTGATCCTTGTTTCCTCATAAGTGCCCCTTAAAGCACATTGTTGGTACCAATTACAGAAATATTAACGTGAATGTGGGAGTGTTTATGTTATGGTCACGTTTATTTCTCCAGTTTATTTTACACCAGCCTAGTTGGTGACCTTGTCTGACCTTGATAAATCCCCTTGAGAGACGTATTATTGTATGTCTCTCAAGAGACTGCAGGTTGAGGGTTCTCAGTTTATCCTGGTATGAGAGATTCCTTATACAGTGGATTCATTTTGTCATCCTTCTATGTATGTTCTCAGTGGATTTATGTTCATTGTGTAGTGTGAGACCAAAACTTTGCATCATAGTCTAAGTGAGGCCTAAAGTCAGTACCTGATCAGCCTGACTGTGGTTCGTACAGTACGGCCAGCAGTGACAACCTGGTTGAGCAGGCCTCGGGTCTCGACCCCCGAAACCCTCTCCAGGTATTATTAGTGATGTGTAGAGGTGTAAAATAACTTTTAATCTACAGTTACTTATAATTCTTGATATAAATCTAAGTAATGTGTTAGTTTTATTGCGCACACTTAGGCACTGTTGTTTTGGCTTCATATTACCGCTTACCATGACTCCCAAGTCTCCTTCCCATGGTTACCATGACTCCCAAGTCTCCTTCCCATGGTTACCATGACTCCCAAGTCTGCTTCCCATGGTTACCATGACTCCAAGTCTCTTCCCATGGTTACCATGACTCCCCAAGTCTTCTTCCCATGGTTACCATGACTCCAAGTCTCTTCCCATGGTTACCATGACTCCAAGTCTCCTTCCCATGGTTACCATGACTCCCAAGTCTCTTCCATGGTTACCATGACTCCCAAGTCTCTTCACATGTTACCATGACTCCCAAGTCTCCTTCCCATGGTTACCATGACTCCCAAGTCTCCTTCCCATGGTTACCATGACTCCCAAGTCTCTTCCCATGGTTACCATGACTCCCAAGTCTCCTTCCCATGGTTACCATGACTCCCAAGTCTTCTTCCATGGTTACCATGACTCCCAAGTCCCTTCACATGGTTACCATGACTCCCAAGTCTCTTCACATGGTTACTATGACTCAAGTCTCCTTCCATGTTACCATGACTCAAGTCTCTTCCCATGGTTACCATGACTCCCAAGTCTCTTCCATGTTTACCATGACTCCCAGTCTCTTCACATGGTTACCATGACTCCCAAGTCTCTTCACATGGTTACCATGACTCCCAAGTCTCTTCCCATGGTTACCATGACTCCCAAGTCTGCTTCCCATGGTTACCATGACTCCCAAGTCTCTTCCCATGGTTACCATGACTCCCAAGTCTCTTCACATGGTTACCATGACTCCCAAGTCTCTCTTCACCCTGGTTACCATGACTCCCAAGTCTCTTCCATGGTTACCATGACTCCCAAGTCTTCTTCACATGGTTACCATGACTCCCAAGTCTTCTTCACATGGTTACCATGACTCCAAGTCTCCTTCACATGTTCCATGACTCCAAGTCTCTTCCCATGGTTACCATGACTCCAAGTCTTCTTCACCATGGTTACCATGACTCCCAAGTCTGCTTCCCATGGTTACCATGACTCCCAAGTCTTCTTCACATGGTTACCATGACTCCCAAGTCTCTTCACATGGTTACCATGACTCCCAAGTCTCTTCCATGGTTACCATGACTCCCAAGTCTTCTTCACATGGTTACCATGACTAAGTCTCTTCACATGGTTACCATGACTCCAAGTCTTCACATGGTTACCATGACTCCCAATCTCTTCACATGGTTACCATGACTCCCAAGTCTTCTTCACATGGTTACCATGACTCTGTCTCTTCACATGGTTACCATGACTCCCAAGTCTCTTCACATGGTTACATTCCAGTCTCTTCATGGTTACCATGACTCCAAGTCTTCTTCACATGGTTACCATGACTCCGTCTTCTTCACATGGTTACCATGACTCCAAGTCTTCTTCACATGGTTACCATGATTAAGTCTTCACATGGTTACCATGACTCCGTCTTCTTCCATGGTTACCATGACTCCAAGTCTCTTCACATTCTCATGATAAAGTTCTTCAATTTACTCTCTCTCTCTTTCTCTGTCTCTCTCTTCTCTCTCTCTCTCTCTCTCTCTCTCTCTCTCTCTCTTCTCTTCTTCTTCAAGAAAATATAAATTGTACTCTGAAGACATTAGTTGTACTCTAAGAAAACATTATTAAGTACATTGCTTACATTTCGTATGAAAGAAAATTCTGGCCTGAGGTTGTACATTACTTAGAATCTGAACAATGTTATGTGTACAGAGTGAACATGATGTACAATATAATAGGGAACTGAACAAATAATTATACTAGAGCCGTTTTGACGATATATTTTTGAGGTGTTTGTGTTAGTTAGTTGTGTGTGTTAGTTGTGTGTGTTAGTTGTGTGTGTTAGTTGTGTGTGTTAGTGTGTGTGTTAGTTAGTTGTTGTGTTGTTAGTTGTGTTTTGTTAGTTGTGTGTGTTAGTTGTGTGTGTTAGTTGTTGTGTGTTAGTTGTGTGTGTTAGTTAGTTGTGTGTGTTAGTTAGTTGTGTGTGTTAGTTGTGTGTTAGTTAGTTGTGTGTGTTAGTTAGTTGTGTGTGTTAGTTAGTTGTGTGTGTTAGTTAGTTGTTTGTGTTAGTTGTGTGTGTTAGTTGTGTGTGTTAGTTAGTTGTGTGTGTTAGTTAGTTGTGTGTGTTAGTTGTGTGTGTTAGTTAGTTGTGTGTGTTAGTTAGTTGTGTGTGTTAGTTAGTTGTGTTGTTGTGTTAGTTGTTTGTTTAGTTGTTAGTTGTGTGTGTTAGTTAGTTGTGTGTGTTAGTTGTGTGTGTTAGTTAGTTGTGTGTGTTAGTTGTGTGTGTTAGTTAGTTGTGTGTGTTAGTTGTGTGTGTTAGTTAGTTGTGTGTGTTAGTTACTTGTGTGTGTTAGTTGTGTGTGTTAGTTGTGTGTGTTAGTTAGTTGTGTGTGTTAGTTACTTGTGTGTGTTAGTTGTGTGTGTTAGTTAGTTGTGTGTGTTAGTTAGTTGTGTGTGTTAGTTAGTTGTGTGTGTTAGTTGTGTGTGTTAGTTGTGTGTGTTAGTTAGTTGTGTGTGTTAGTTAGTTGTGTGTGTTAGTTAGTTGTGTGTGTTAGTTAGTTGTGTGTGTTAGTTGTGTGTGTTAGTTGTGTGTGTTAGTTAGTTGTGTGTGTTAGTTGTGTGTGTTAGTTGTGTGTGTTAGTTAGTTGTGTGTGTTAGTTGTTTGTGTTAGTTAGTTGTGTGTGTTAGTTGTGTGTGTTAGTTAGTTGTGTGTGTTAGTTAGTTGTGTGTGTTAGTTAGTTGTTTGTGTTAGTTAGTTGTGTGTGTTAGTTGTGTGTGTTAGTTGTGTGTGTTAGTTAGTTGTGTGTGTTAGTTAGTTGTGTGTGTTAGTTGTGTGTGTTAGTTAGTTGTGTGTGTTAGTTGTGTGTGTTAGTTGTGTGTGTTAGTTAGTTGTGTGTGTTAGTTAGTTGTGTGTGTTAGTTAGTTGTGTGTGTTAGTTAGTTGTGTGTGTTAGTTAGTTGTGTGTGTTAGTTAGTTGTGTGTGTTAGTTGTGTGTGTTAGTTAGTTGTGTGTGTTAGTTAGTTGTTTGTGTTAGTTAGTTGTGTGTGTTAGTTGTGTGTGTTAGCTGTGTGTGTTAGTTAGTTGTTTGTGTTAGTTAGTTGTGTGTGTTAGTTAGTTGTGTGTTAGTTAGTTGTGTGTGTTAGTTAGTTGTGTGTGTTAGTTAGTTGTTTGTGTTAGTTAGTTGTTTGTGTTAGTTAGTTGTTTGTGTTAGTTAGTTGTGTGTGTTAGTTGTGTGTGTTAGTTAGTTGTGTGTGTTAGTTAGTTGTGTGTGTTAGTTAGTTGTGTGTGTTAGTTAGTTGTGTGTGTTAGTTAGTTGTGTGTGTTAGTTAGTTGTGTGTGTTAGTTAGTTGTGTGTGTTAGTTAGTTGTTTGTGTTAGTTAGTTGTGTGTGTTAGTTAGTTGTGTGTGTGTTAGTTGTTGTGTGTTAGTTAGTTGTGTGTTAGTTAGTTGTGTGTGTTAGTTAGTTGTGTGTGTTAGTTGTGTGTGTTAGTTAGTTGTGTGTTAGTTAGTTGTGTGTGTTAGTTAGTTGTGTGTGTTAGTTAGTTGTGTGTGTTAGTTGTGTGTGTTAGTTGTGTGTGTTAGTTAGTTGTGTGTGTTAGTTAGTTGTTTGTGTTAGTTAGTTGTGTGTTAGTTGTGTGTGTTAGTTAGTTGTGTGTGTTAGTTAGTTGTGTGTGTTAGTTAGTTGTGTGTGTTAGTTAGTTGTGTGTTAGTTAGTTGTGTGTGTTAGTTAGTTGTGTGTGTAGTTAGTTGTGTGTGTTAGTTAGTTGTGTGTGTTAGTTATTGTGTGTTTAGTTAGTTGTGTGTGTTAGTTAGTTGTGTGTGTTAGTTAGTTGTGTGTGTTAGTTAGTTGTGTGTGTTAGTTAGTTGTGTGTGTTAGTTAGTTGTGTGTGTTAGTTAGTTGTGTGTGTTAGTTAGTTGTGTGTGTTAGTTGTGTGTGTTAGTTAGTTGTGTGTGTTAGTTGTGTTAGTTAGTTGTGTTAGTTAGTTGTGTGTGTTAGTTAGTTGTGTGTGTTAGTTAGTTGTGTGTGTTAGTTAGTTGTGTGTGTTAGTTAGTTGTGTGTGTTAGTTGTGTGTGTTAGTTACTTGTGTGTGTTAGTTAGTTGTGTGTGTTAGTTAGTTGTGTGTGTTAGTTAGTTATGTGTGTTAGTTAGTTGTGTGTGTTAGTTGTGTGTGTTAGTTACTTGTGTGTGTTAGTTAGTTGTGTGTGTTAGTTAGTTGTGTGTGTTAGTTAGTTGTGTGTGTTAGTTAGTTGTGTGTGTTAGTTAGTTGTGTGTGTGTGTTAGTTGTGTGTGTTAGTTAGTTGTGTGTGTTAGTTAGTTGTGTGTGTTAGTTAGTTGTGTGTGTTAGTTGTGTGTGTTAGTTAGTTGTGTGTGTTAGTTAGTTGTGTGTGTGTGTGTGTGTGTGTGTGTGTGTGTGTGTGTGCGTGTGTGTGTGTGTGTGTACTCACCTAGTTGTACTCACCTAGTTGTGGTTGCAGGGGTCGATTCAAAGCTCCTGGCCCCGCCTCTTCACTGGCCACTACTGGGTCACTCTCCCTGCGCCATGAGCTTTATCATACCTCTGCTTAAAGCTATGTATAGAGCCTGCCTCCACTACATCGCTTCCTAAACTATTCCACTTCCCGACAACTCTGTGACTGAAGAAATACTTCCTAACATCTCTGTGATTCATCTGAGTCTTCAACTTCCATCTGTGTCCCCTTGTTGTTGTGTCCCATCTCTGGAACATTCTGTCTCTGTCCACTTTGTCAATTCCTCTCAGTATCTTATATGTTGTTATCATGTCTCCCCTATCTCTCCTGTCCTCCAGTGTCGTCAGGTCGATTTCCCTTAACCTCCCTCGTAGGACATACCCCTTAGCTCCGGGACTAGTCTTGTTGCAAACCTTTGCACTTTCTCGAGCTTCTTCACATGCTTGGCTAGTGTGGGTTCCAAACTGGTGCTGCATACTCCAATATGGGCCTAACGTACACAGTGTACAGGGTCCTGAACGATTCTTTATTAAGATGTCGGAATGCTGTTCTTAGGTTTGCTAGGCGCCCATATGCTGCAGCAGTTATTTGGTTGATGTGCGCCTCAGGAGATGTGTCTGGTGTTATACTCACCCCAAGATCTTTTTCCTTGATTGAGGTTTGCAGTCTCTGGCCCCCTAGGCTGTACTCCGTCTGCGGTCTTCTTTGCCCTTCCCCAATCTTCATGACTTTGCACTTGGTGGGGTTGAACTCCAGGAGCCAGTTGCTGGACCAGGCTTGCAGGCTGTCCAGATCCCTTTGTAGTTCTGCCAGTGTATGTGTGTGTGTGTGTGTGTGTGTGTGTGTGCGTGTGTGTGTGTGTGTGTGTGTGTGTGTGTGAAAGACAAGAGTTACTTGCTGGGTTAATCAGTTTTTAAAGTCCATTTAGCACACGAGGTCATCAAGGCTGCATGTCACCTGTACAACAACAGTCAACAATACTTTAATACTGAAATTAATGATTAAAATAAACTTTATATATATATATAGTGAGAAACATAAACTAATACACAGCCTTGTGTATCTCCATATATATATATATAAAATGTCGTGCCGAATAGGTAAAACTTGCTATTTTTGCTTAAATAGCAACGCTCTTCTTGCCGAATAAGGCAAGCGAACATTTGTGTATGCAATAATTTCGCAAAAATCATTGTGAACCTAAACATCGTAATGCTTTATAGAAATTTATTGATGTAAATAGAGTATAGATCAATCTTAACATCTAAATAGGTCTATAAATAGACTCATGTGTCACAGGAGAGAGTTCCAGGGGTCAACGCCCCTGCGGCCCGGTCTGTGACCAGGCCTCATGTTGGATCAGAGCCTGATCAACCAGGCTGTTACTGCTGGCCGCACGCAGTCCAACGTACGAACCACAGCCTGGCTGGTCAGGCACCGACTTTAGGTGCCTGTCCAGTGCCTGCTTGAAGACAGCCAGGGGTCTATTGGTAATCTCCCTTATGTATGCTGTTAGGCAGTTGAACAATCTTGGGCCCCTGACACTTATTGTGTTGTCTCTCAACGTGCTAGTGGCACCCCTGTTTTTCATTGGGGGATGTTACATCGCCTGTCGAGTCTTTTGCTTTCGTAGGGAGTGACTAGGATTTTCCAAATGTATATAATCATGTATCTCTCCCGCCTGCGTTCTAGGGAGTACAGGTTTAGGAACTTCAAGCGTTCCCAGTAGTTGAGGTGGTTTATCGCAGTTATGCGTGTTGTGAAGGTTCTCTGCACATTTTCTAGGTCAGCAATTTCACCTGCCTTGAAAGGTGCAGTTAGTGTGCAGCAATATTCCAGCCTAGATAGAACAAGCGACCTGAAAAGTGTCAACATGGGCTTGGCATCCCTGGTTTTGAAGGTTCTCATTATCCATCCTGTCATTTTTCTGGCAGATGCGATTGCTACAGTGTTATGGTCCTTGAGGGTGAGATCCTCTGTCATGATAACTCCCAGGTCTTTGACATTAGTTATTCGCTCTATTCTGTTGTTGGAATTTGTTTTATACTCCGATGAGATTTTAATTTCCTCACGTTTTCCATATCTGAGTAATTGAAATTTCTCATCATTGAACTTCATATTGTTTTCTGCAGCCCATTTAAAGATTTGGTTGATGTCTGCTTGGAGTCTTGCAGTGTCTTCAATGGTGGACACTGTCATGCAGATTCGGGTGTCATCTGCAAAGGAAGACACGGCACTGTGGCTTATATCCCTGTCAATGTCCGATATGAGGATGAGGAACAGGATGGGAGCGAGTACTGTGCCTTGTGGAACAGAGTTTTTCACAGTAGCTGCCTCAGACTTTACTCTGTTGACTACTACTCTTTGTGTTCTACGTGTTAGGAAATTATAGATCCATCTACCAACTTTTCCTGTTATTCCTATATCACGCATTTTGTGTGCTATTACACATGGTCACACTTGTCAAAGGCTTTTGCAAAGTCTGTGTATATAACATCTGCATTCTGTTTGTCTTCTAGAGCATCCAGGACCTTGTCGTAGTGGTCCAGTAGTTGGGACAGACAGGAGCGACCTGCTCTAAACCCATGCTGCCCTGGGTTGTGTAATTGATGGGTATCTAGATGTGTGGTGATCTTGCTTCTTAGAACCCTTTCAAAGATTTTTATATGGGACGTTAGCGCTATTGGTCTGTAGTTCTTTGCTATTGCTTTACTGCCGCCTTTGTGGAGTGGGGCTATGTCTGTTGTTTTTAGTAACTGTGGGACAACCCCAGTGTCCATGCTCCCTCTCCATACTGAATATATTAATGAACCGGCGCATTTAAAACGCTTTTAACAATTGTGTCTCAACTATCTTCCTGATGAATAGGCGTTGCACAGTTATTTTTATGAAAAAATGGTACTTTTAGATTATAGATGTCATTTTGAGAGGAGGGGGGGGAGGAAGATTTATAGCCCAGGTCCCTGAGTCAGTGTTGTTGTCAGTGTGTGACGGGTTGATATGACGTTCTCCCTCATTCCCTGGCTCATACATGATACACTGACCCTGGTGCATCATTGTAGAAGAACTGGTGGACCAGTATGAGTGATCTGAGAGTGACAGGGAGGCTCCAGAGGCACATGATAAAACGGAAAATCGTCTGGGTTTTGTTGGCTGGTGGGCGCCATCTTGGTGCGAATTGCCTGGACTTATTTGTTGTTTAGGCTTTTTTTCAGATGCTGGTGGTTCTTTAAGGCTGGGTGCCTTGATGCTGGTCAAGGGCTCTTGATCTGAGGGACTGCAGCACCCTTCCCCTTCCTTGGATCATACATGGTTACCTCCCATTCCCCAGGCGTCGTATCAACCTTGACGGATTTAATTAACACTTCCCCGTCAGTGTGAGAATTCCACCCTGTCTAATATACCAAGTTACCATCCCGAACTCGTCTGTTCATTACCCAATCTACGAAAGAACCTCCACGCAACAGCTGTCCTGTGATAGATCATCACTAGTTATAACTACCATGGCTGTAGCTTTTTTCCGGGTGGATAGATCATCACTAGTTATAACTACCATGGCTGTCCTGTGATAGATCATCACTAGTTATAACTACCATGGCTGTCCTGTGATAGATCATCACTAGTTATAACTACCATAGCTGTCCTGTGATAGATCATCACTAGTTATAACTACCATGGCTGTCCTGTGATAGATCATCACTAGTTATAACTACCATGGCTGTCCTGTGATAGATCATCACTAGTTATAACTACCATGGCTTCCTGTGATAGATCATCACTAGTTATAACTACCATGGCTGTCCTGTGATAGATCATCACTAGTTATAACTACCATGGCTGTCCTGTGATAGATCATCACTAGTTATAACTACCATGGCTGTCCTGTGATAGATCATCACTAGTTATAACTACCATGGCTGTCCTGTGATAGATCATCACTAGTTATAACTACCATGGCTTCCTGTGATAGATCATCACTAGTTATAACTACCATGGCTTCCTGTGATAGATCATCACTAGTTATAACTACCATGGCTGTCCTGTGATAGATCATCACTAGTTATAACTACCATGGCTGTCCTGTGATAGATCATCACTAGTTATAACTACCATGGCTGTCCTGTGATAGATCATCACTAGTTATAACTACCATGGCTGTCCTGTGATAGATCATCACTAGTTATAACTACCATGGCTGTCCTGTGATAGATCATCACTAGTTATAACTACCATGGCTGTCCTGTGATAGATCATCACTAGTTATAACTACCATGGCTGTCCTGTGATAGATCATCACTAGTTATAACTACCATGGCTGTCCTGTGATAGATCATCACTAGTTATAACTACCATGGCTGTCCTGTGATAGATCATCACTAGTTATAACTACCATGGCTGTCCTGTGATAGATCATCACTAGTTATAACTACCATGGCTGTCCTGTGATAGATCATCACTAGTTATAACTACCATGGCTGTCCTGTGATAGATCATCACTAGTTATAACTACCATGCTGTCCTGTGATAGATCATCACTAGTTATAACTACCATGCTGTCCTGTGATAGATCATCACTAGTTATAACTACCATGGCTGTCCTGTGATAGATCATCACTAGTTATAACTACCATGGCTGTCCTGTGATAGATCATCACTAGTTTAACTACCATGGGTGGTAGACATAGATCACATGGCTCTCCTGTGATAGATCATCACTAGTTATAACTACCATGGCTGTCCTGTGATAGATCATCACTAGTTATAACTACCATGGCTGTCCTGTGATAGATCATCACTAGTTATAACTACCATGGCTGTCCTGTGATAGATCATCACTAGTTATAACTACCATGGCTGTCCTGTGATAGATCATCACTAGTTATAACTACCATTGCTGTCCTGTGATAGATCATCACTAGTTATAACTACCATGGCTGTCCTGTGATAGATCATCACTAGTTATAACTACCATAGCTGTCCTGTGATAGATCATCACTAGTTATAACTACCATGGCTCTCCTGTGATAGATCACATAGTTATAACTACATAGTGTCCTTGATAGATCATCACTAGTTATAATACATCTTCCTGTGATAGATCATCACTAGTTATACTACATGGCTGTCCTGTGATAGATCATCACTAGTTATAACTACCATGGCTGTCCTGTGATAATCATCACTAGTATAACTACCATGCTGCCTGTGATAGATCATCACTAGTTATAACTACCATGGCTGTCCTGTGATAGATCACTAGTTATAATACATGGCTGTCTGTGATAGATCATCACTAGTTATAACTACCATGGCTGTCCTGTGATAGATCATCACTAGTTATAACTACCATTGCTGTCCTGTGATAGATCATCACTAGTTATAACTACCATGGCTGTCCTGTGATAGATCATCACTAGTTATAACTAACTGTCTTGTGGTAAGTTTCTGCAAGCACAGGTACACATACGTACAATTATCATACATAGTGTAAATTACGTAAGATAATCTCCTCAAAAAGTCAGACAAGAGTGACTTATTGGAGTTGTTGTCAACTAAACGTGAGTTAATTGTGAGTAAATATTGTGCCCTTGTTGGGAGTAATAAAGAGTAAATAACCAATATTTACTTTATTCTGGTAGATGGTAATGACATGCATGCTATTTCATGGGTGTAAGGAAACAATGGTCTTAATGATCAGAACATTGCAAATATTTCATTCTCACGTTCTTAACCTAGCCTTAATAATATATATCGACATTATTTTTCAAATTATTATTAAAGAAATCAACGTTTGGAGGATGGTTTTTGCCTCTTAACACTTGTTAACTTTATCTCCAAATCGCTTCATATTATGCTGTAGCAGAGTTTTGAGTGACAACTCCACGAATAAATATGACTAACTTTGGTCAGGATCAAAAACCAGAATCTGTAATTTGGTCTTGTGTTTGGTGTGGGTCATTATCATGGAGGGCGTTAGACGAGGCTCGCCACGCTTAACATTATACATGATATACCAGCTAGACAAGTAAAAATATGTACAACACTAGGCTACAGACATTATAAAAGCCTATGTGACATAAGACACCAGATATATTAAGCAAATTTCCTAAATTTGCTTCTAACAGATAAGTGAACCGTGGATATAAATCCACATGTACTCCTGTAAGCCCCTTTTTGGGGCCTAGTTTCTAGGCTTTTTTGTGTATCCATATCCTGTTGTGCTGCCGTCCACGGGATGGATATGGGATGCACAATAAACTAGCCACTTCGGTGGCACAATATTAAAATCTAAAGGCTTGATCAGTCGAATACAGAGATGAATTACAATGCTGGTTACAGTACACGATGTATGTACTCAACTGATGTAGTGTAGTACAGGCGACACGTTTCGTCATTAAGGATACCTAGTGACGTGCATGTGTCGGCACATAGAATAAAGTTTGTGACGACGTTTCGGTCCGACTCTGACCATTAACTAGTCACAACTAAGGTTGTGAAGGGTCATTGATCTAAGGGTTTGAAGGTACCCTTCCCTTCCTTGATTCAAACCTGATCACCCTTCATTACCTCCCAGTCACCAGGCGCTGTTTGACCCCTACGGGTCACACAACGACTTATTATAATACTAATTAACGCACTATTATATATACAAAA
This sequence comes from Cherax destructor, assembly GCA_009830355.1. NCBI lineage: Eukaryota > Metazoa > Arthropoda > Malacostraca > Decapoda > Parastacidae > Cherax > Cherax destructor. Next base: position 27,510 of record WNWK01000355.1, read on the forward strand.
TTTTCGGGGTCATCATCCCTGGGAGCATCCTGGTTGTGACCCCAGACTGTCCTGACCTTTGTGGAGGTCACAATACACATTTATCCCTCATAATATTGTGATAGTCTCTGGCCAGCCAGCCGATCAACTAATTCATAATAACGATACCAGGGTCGTTGAACATGATACATATCATAGGCTGATACCAGGGTCGTTGAACATGATAGATATCACAGGCTGATACCAGGGTCGTTGAACATGATACATATCACAGGCTGATACCAGGGTCGTTGAACATGATGGATATCACAGGCTGATACCAGGGTTGTTGAACATGATAGATATCACAAGCTGATACCAGTGTCGTTGAACATGATAGATATCACAGGCTGATACCAGGGTTGTTGAACATGATAGATATCACAAGCTGATACTAGTGTCGTTGAACATGATAGATATCACAGGCTGATACCAGGTTGTTGACACGATGAATAAGATAGTCACAATAGTTGGCTGATACTAGGGTCGTTGAACATGATTGATCAAATCTGATCAGGCTTGAACAGGTTACCTGTACCAGGGTTTAACACAAAACTAGAATATCAAGGTCCCAGGACATCTATGAACATGACTAATACGTATTTATCACAATTGGTCATGATACTGTCTATAGCAACACTTAGGTCAAATACTGTATCGCAACATGTATTGGTATTCTACAGACACTTGATACCAGGATCATAGCAACATATGTTAATATGGTATAACAAGTGACATATACGGTATACCAGGGTACATTAGGATATCACAGTGATAACAGGTACTATAGAACATGAATAAGTATTCACAGCCTTACGTGGATCTTGATACATAGGTATTCACAGACCTGACACCTGGTATCTATCAGCAACACTTAGTGTACATAATTACTGGTATTCTATCAGCAACACTTAGTGTACATAATTACTGGTATTCTATCAGCAACACTTAGTGTACATATACTGTATCTCAGCAACATTAGTACATAATCTGTATCAGCAACACTTAGTGTACATAATTACTAGTATTATATCAGCAACACTTGGTGTACATAATTACTAGTATTATATCAGAAACACTTGATTGTGTACATAATTACTAGTATTATATCAGCAACACTTGTGTACATAATTACTGTATTATATCAGCAACACTTGGTGTACATAATTACTGGTATTATATCAGAACACTTGGTGTACATAATTACTAGTATCAGAACACTGGTACTAATTACTGGTATATCAGCAACACTTGTGTACATAATTACTGGTATTATATCAGCAACACTTGGTGTACATAATTACTAGTATTCTATCAGCAACACTTGGTGTACATAATTACTATTATATCAGCAACACTTGGTGTACATAATTACTAGTATTATATCAAAACACTTGGTGTACATAATTACTAGTATTATATCAGCAACACTTGGTGTACATAATTACTAGTATTATATCAGACAACACTTGGTGTACATAATTACTGGTATTATATCAGCAACACTTGGTGTACATAATTACTATATCAGAAACACTTGGTACATAATACTGGTATTATATCAGCAACACTTGTGTACATAATTACTGTATTATATCAGCAACACTTGGTGTACATAATTACTAGTATTATATCAGCAACACTTGGTGTACATAATTACTAGTATTATATCAGCAACACTTGGTGTACATAATTACTAGTATTATATCAGCAACACTTGGTGTACATAATTACTAGTATTATATCAACAACACTTGGTGTACATAATTACTAGTATTATATCAGCAACACTTGGTGTACATAATTACTAGTATTATATCAGCAACACTTGGTGTACATAATTACTAGTATTATATCAGCAACACTTGGTGTACATAATTACTGGTATTATATCAGCAACACTTGGTGTACATAATTACTGGTATTATATCAGCAACACTTGGTGTACATAATTACTAGTATTATATCAACAACACTTGGTGTACATAATTACTAGTATTATATCAGCAACACTTGGTGTACATAATTACTAGTATTATATCAGCAACACTTGGTGTACATAATTACTGGTATTATATCAGCAACACTTGGTGTACATAATTACTAGTATTATATCAGCAACACTTGGTGTACATAATTACTAGTATTATATCAACAACACTTGGTGTACATAATTACTAGTATTATATCAGCAACACTTGGTGTACATAATTACTAGTATTATATCAACAACACTTGGTGTACATAATTACTAGTATTATATCAGAAACACTTGGGTACATAATTACTATATCAGAACACTGTGTACATAATTACTAGTATTATATCAGCAACACTTGGTGTACATAATTACTAGTATTATATCAGCAACACTTGGTGTACATAATTACTAGTATTATATCAGCAACACTTGGTGTACATAATTACTAGTATTATATCAGCAACACTTGGTACATAATTACTAGTATTATATCACAACACTTGGTGTACATAATTACTAGTATTATATCAGCAACACTTGGTGTACATAATTACTGGTATTATATCAGCAACACTTGGTGTACATAATTACTAGTATTATATCAGCAACACTTGGTGTACATAATTACTAGTATTATATCAGCAACACTTGGTGTACATAATTACTAGTATTATATCAACAACACTTGGTGTACATAATTACTGTATTATATCAACAACACTTGGTTATAATTACTGTATTATATCAGCAACACTTGGTGTACATAATTACTAGTATTATATCAACAACACTTGGTGTACATAATTACTAGTATTATATCAACAACACTTGGTGTACATAATTACTAGTATTATATCAGCAACACTTGGTGTACATAATTACTGGTATTATATCACAACACTTGGTGATAATTACTAGTATTATATCAACAACACTTGGTGTACATAATTACTAGTATTATATCAACAACACTTGGTGTACATAATTACTAGTATTATATCAACAACTGTAACATAAGTGAAGTGCTTGGTAGTGTATTAGTAGTGACCTTGAAGACTGTAACATAAGTGTCAGTCTTAATAATGTAATATTTATTTCTACCAGTACATGATACAACTTATACAGACCATAGCTGACATCAGTGACATACTACTATATACAAAGCCCCTTGTTATGCAGAGCATTTCCCGCAACTTAGGTTAATTTTGTCCCAGGATTCCACCCACAACAGGCCACTAACACCCAGGTACCTATTTTACTGATGGGTGAACATGGACAGCAGGTGTCTTAAGGAAACACATAGGTTAAGTACATAACAATGATAATATTAACACCATAGTTAGGATTGTGCTCTATAACAATTATGAGAGACCTGAAGATATCTTAACATTGCTGATTGACTTTTTTACAGCTGTTAACGTACATGGGAGAGTGAGGCCTAGTTATTTACAAGATACAACTGAGGCCTAGTTATTTACAAGATACAACTGAGGCCTAGTTATTTACAAGATAAAATTGAGGCCTAGTTATTTACAAGATAAAATTGAGGCCTAGTTATTTACAAGATAAAATTGAGGCCTAGTTATTTACAAGACGAAACTGAGGCTTAGTTATTTACAAGATGAAACACTGATTTTAACCAGCAGAATAAACTGTTCTGGAAAACAAACACATATACACTGAAAACAATATCACACAAAGTGTCAACAGTGATGGTCGTCTTAACTCAGACAGTGGGAGGCCAGGAGTTACTATATAATAAACCAGACTGATGGCACCATAATGCAGAGCTGTATTAGAATTAATAACTTGTGAAAATTATTATTATTATTATCATTATTATTATTATTATTATTATTATTATTATTATTATTATTATTATTATTATTATTATATTATTATTATTATTATGTGAGTAAATTACCTGCATGAGGTTTACAGGGCATTACCTGAATTATTACCTACAAATAATTTTGGTGAGGTAAGTGGGACTTAAGTCACAGCAGGTCGCTGAACTGTAACTCCCTCGATGCCCACTCCCTACCACTCACAAAAAGCTAGACCTGATATTAAATTAATAATTATAATAATATTAAAACCAGATACTCTAGTAAATTAAAGTTGTGGACTGTATATAATTAGGCTTGTTGGGTACACAAAATATAATTGGTATTAACACTTACCATTTAATTACTTTATATGGATCACAACACAACACCTGCCTAACACCTAGACCCTACACTGGCCAGCTAGAGATCTAAATGCAAGGACTAATGGTGCACTTCCCTATGAGTTATGTTCGCATCCCTTTTTTCAGCCATCCACACGTAATTCTTGAGGTCCAGCAAATTTCCTGTCCACATTCTTCAGCAGGGGACATTAACACTGGTTCCTAATTACAAATTCAGGCCGAAAACCCCCAGATGACCTTCGAGAACGCCCGATCACATTGCACAACTCGTCTCCCTCCCGGCATCACTCAGCACCTGTTTTACACTCCCCTCACTCGGAATTTCTCCAGTCAAATCAGCATCACATTTTATTACACAATTATTGTATTATTCAAATTTACACATGCTGAATTTAGGAAAATAGGTTTTAGGTTTTCCATGATTCAACTTGCTGCTTTCAAGGTTACATAGACTACAACTACACACTGATAAATTGGATACATATGCAATACTTGGGTGTCTTTATTGAGGAAACGTTTCACCACACAGTGGCTTCATCAGTCCATACAAAGAAGAATGGTGATGATCAGAAGGAGTTTGAGGTAATCGGTCCCTCAGACTCCTGATCTTCACCATTTTTCTTTGCATAGGACTGACGAAGCCACTGTGTGATAAGCTTATCTTTCCTATGTGTGGGTTATTTGTGTATTGCCTTTATAGTTTGTGTATTAGATAGAGGTTCAACCTTTAATTTGTCCCTGAATGACGTTGAATATGCTATGTATATATGCAAGGTAAATACACAAGTAATATATAATTAT